>JBBPBX010016332.1:15059-48277 GCA_038048925.1 Garcialebias charrua
TGGGAACTCGTGTGTTTATTTAAGCTAACAGAGAGCTGTGAAGCAGACCTGCTGTCTGCGCTGCACTTTCACACCAAACACCAGCCAAACGTCAGAGAAAATCACACACCGTGGAACAGAGGTTGGATTGCACAGTAGCTGAACAGTTTAAAAACCATCTTTGTGCTGAAACCAAAACAGGGAATCTATAGCTTTACGTAAATGCTACTTCGTGAAAAAACAAAAGAAAGTGTTGAGGATTTTCTAGTTGTTTTAACTTGACTGACGTCACGTTTCTCTGAGCTGGACGACCAGGTCACAATCAGAATGTAAAGCTTTGGAGCTACATGACAAAGTTACTGACCCTTGCTGATTTACGCACAAAAGGTGTGGATCATGTGGGGTTAGGTTGTTATTCTAGACTTTGTGGATGGATGTGCTTGGCATTCCTAACGTGGCAGCGGTGACACAGGATGGACTGGGATCTGTTGTTTTTATAAGCTTGGACTTTTTGATGAAGCAGAAACTAGATTTGATACAGAATTCCCAGCATTTTAAGAGAATAAAATTCCTCGAGTTACCACTGATTTTTCCCAGAGTAAATCCTGAAATTCCAGGAGATATTTCAGTCACACAAAATGCTCAGATCTCAGTGCCTTGGGTGGCGGACAAAGGATTTACTGAAGCGTCCATCCACCCATTATTTTTACCCGCGTCAATCTTTCCGGGTCGTGGGGGTCACTGGAGACTATGTTCAGCAGTCATCGTGCGAGAGGCGGGGTAACACTGAAGTATACTGTAGCCTATGATACGTGCATGTTACAATCATTCTGACTAATTAATTAACATCAGATTCTGAAGTCACCAGAGCCAACCAGCAAGGATTAGGGTTGGGCATCAAGTCTAGACTGGAACCGGGACTAACACTCCTATTATCCCTGCATTGTTCAAACACCAACGAAGAAGAATCCACAGGAAGAAGCCACCAAACACCAACCAAGAAGAAACCGCAGGAGGAAGCTGCCTAACACGAACGAAGAAGAATCCGCAGGAAGAAGCCACTGACCACCAACAAAGAAGAATCCACAGGAAGAAGCCACTGAACACCAACCAAGAAGAATCCGCAGGAAGAAGCCACTGAACACCAACCAAGAAGAATCCACAGGAAGAAGCCACCGAACACCAACCAAGAAGAATCCACAGGAAGAAGCCACCGAACACCAACCAAGAAGAATCCACAGGAAGAAGCCACCGAACACCAACCAAGAAGAATCCACAGGAAGAAGCCACCGAACACCAACCAAGAAGAATCCACAGGAAGAAGCCACCGAACACCAACCAAGAAGAATCCACAGGAAGAAGCCACCGAACACCAACCAAGAAGAATCCACAGGAAGAAGCCACCGAACACCAACCAAGAAGAATCCACAGGAAGAAGCCACCGAACACCAACCAAGAAGAATCCACAGGAAGAAGCCACCGAACACCAACCAAGAAGAATCCACAGGAAGAAGCCACCGAACACCAACCAAGAAGAATCCACAGGAAGAAGCCACCGAACACCAACCAAGAAGAATCCACAGGAAGAAGCCACCGAACACCAACCAAGAAGAATCCACAGGAAGAAGCCACCGAACACCAACCAAGAAGAATCCACAGGAAGAAGCCACCGAACACCAACCAAGAAGAATCCACAGGAAGAAGCCACCGAACACCAACCAAGAAGAATCCACAGGAAGAAGCCACCGAACACCAACCAAGAAGAATCCACAGGAAGAAGCCACCGAACACCAACCAAGAAGAATCCACAGGAAGAAGCCACCGAACACCAACCAAGAAGAATCCACAGGAAGAAGCCACCGAACACCAACCAAGAAGAATCCACAGGAAGAAGCCACCGAACACCAACCAAGAAGAATCCACAGGAAGAAGCCACCGAACACCAACCAAGAAGAATCCACAGGAAGAAGCCACCGAACACCAACCAAGAAGAATCCACAGGAAGAAGCCACCGAACACCAACCAAGAAGAATCCACAGGAAGAAGCCACCGAACACCAACCAAGAAGAATCCACAGGAAGAAGCCACCGAACACCAACCAAGAAGAATCCACAGGAAGAAGCCACCGAACACCAACCAAGAAGAATCCACAGGAAGAAGCCACCGAACACCAACCAAGAAGAATCCACAGGAAGAAGCCACCGAACACCAACCAAGAAGAATCCACAGGAAGAAGCCACCGAACACCAACCAAGAAGAATCCACAGGAAGAAGCCACCGAACACCAACCAAGAAGAATCCACAGGAAGAAGCCACCGAACACCAACCAAGAAGAATCCACAGGAAGAAGCCACCGAACACCAACCAAGAAGAATCCACAGGAAGAAGCCACCGAACACCAACCAAGAAGAATCCACAGGAAGAAGCCACCGAACACCAACCAAGAAGAATCCACAGGAAGAAGCCACCGAACACCAACCAAGAAGAATCCACAGGAAGAAGCCACCGAACACCAACCAAGAAGAATCCACAGGAAGAAGCCACCGAACACCAACCAAGAAGAATCCACAGGAAGAAACCACTGAACACCAACCAAGAAGAATCCACAGTAAGAAGCCACTGAACATCAACGAAGAAAAATCCATAGGAAGAAGCCACCGAACACCAACAAAGAAGAAACCGCAGGAGGAAGCTGCCGAACACCAACAAAGAAGAAACCGCAGGAGGAAGCTGCCAAACACCAATGAAGAAGAAGCCGCAGGAAGAAGCCACTGAACACCAACCAAGAAGAATCCACAGGAAGAAGCCACCGAACACCAACGAAGAAGAATCCGCAGGAAGAAACTGCCGAACACCAACTAAGGCCCTGTTTACACGGACACTGTGTGGGGGAAACGTAACTTTTGGGCATGTTAATTAGTTTAAAAGTTTTGCGTTGACACGGATCTGACATGGATCTGCTCGAATCTCCCCCCTCCCTCATGCCCCCCCGCTTACACCCACTGCGCATGCGTCCTGCTGAACCTTCACCCACTGCGCATGTGTGCTGCGTCACTCTGCTGGCAGTCTGCTAGTTTCTTTTGTGCTAAAAGCTGAGCTAACAACAACAAGTTAAAGCTGGATTTTGGATAAGAGTCGACAGATTTGACACCAAGCGGGACTCTTTTCATCTAACAAGCTGCACCAGTTGCTGACTGTGGACCAGAACCGAGTCGATGAGGATGAAGTCTGACTTTACTCCGTGATAAACAGCTGACTTACAGCAGGTAAATCAACGTTCTTAATATAATGTTTGCTTGTGTTTACTTTGATCACACAACAACGGAGTTTTTATTTATTTATTTATTTATTTCTGCCAGGTGCAGAAGCTGTCGACTCGTTCCAACAAACAGGCAGACGGTTCGGCGGTTCTGATGGGTCCAGATGAACACACAGCAAGAGTCCAGTTCATTAACGTAGTTACAGTTCGGTTCACGTGTTTTTAATAGTGTGTTCAGTTTAATTCTCAGTGTTTGTGTTGTAAAATTTGTGCTGCTGAATAAATAAATAAATAAATAAAAAATAAACCTGGTGTCTTCATTTTCACAGCACGTTACGCACTGTTTAAAAAATGTAACGAGTCCAGATAGATACTGTACAGTTCAGATAAATTTAAACATCTCCCACGCCAACATAAATACTGTTTATTATTGTTAAACTGTTATATTTTGCAGCGTGACACGTGAAATGTCAGCCTGCCCCGCGCATGCGGGCTGCGCGCATGTGGTTGACACAAAAGATCAGCAGGAGATGTTTACATTATCAGCGGGGGTGCAGCGAAAAACTTCCACCTTGAGAGCAGGATCAGGAAAGTATCGGAGTCATCGAGGGGGGCCAGCAGCGTCGTGTAGGCGATAAGCAAAGTCGCAAAGAGAAAGTAGCGGTTACACTCAAAATACGCGCCGTGTAAACTGGCCCTAAGAAGAATCTGCAGGAAGAAGCCGCTGTAACACCAATGAAGAAGAATCAGCAGGAAGAAGCTGTTGAACATCAACCAAGAAGAATCCACAGGAAGAAGTCACCGAACACCAACCAAGAAGAATCCACAGAAAGAAGCCACCGAACACCAACCAAGAAGAATCCACAGGAAGAAACTGCTGAATAACAAAAAGAATCTGCAGGAAAAAGTCGCCGAACACCAACAAAGATGAATCTGTAGGAAGAATCGTGACCTAAAGTGGTGGGTCAACTCAAATGCAAATACCATGCTAATGTTAGCTCATGTATTTTTTCATAGACAAACGACAGGTTCATAAGTTTGAAATTTATACACTGATTGAAAATAGCCCTGTAAGAAATTCATAGTAAAGTTAATAAAACGTAAAAAGTTCATAGCATTAACATTCAAAGAGAATTTCAAACTATTTAATCCAGAAATAATTCTGGTTAGCTAGTTTATTTAAACCATGTAAACGTTTTTGAACCCCGCCTCTAAAAAGAATTGGAACCGTGAATCGATAGGAACCAAAATTGAAACTAGGAATCGGAACCAGAATCATTTAAATTCAAATGATACCCAACCCTAGTAAGGATGTATGTATCATACTAAGTACACTGCAGAAGCAGAATATGGACTCAGTGACATTAGCATACTAGCATTAATACATGTACACATCAATATCTCCAAAAGATCAGCAGACCAGTGTTTAAAGTCCATGTTTTCCTTGTTTCATAAATGTGAAAGTCATTGCCCGGTGTTACCCGATTTCCAGTATCCTGGGAACACTGTAATAAAAATAGATTTGGGTGTTGTAAAGCCTGGGTCCTACTATCTTGTAATTGATGCATTTTCTTGAACAATGGTTTTTGATAAATTTAAAACAAAATTGAACCTGTCACAGTCATTTTTAAATCAGTGGTAAAAAAAATACCTTGGCATTGGTTTTTCTCTCATAACAATGACCAAAAATTAAAAATATTAAAAATAAAAAGACCAACAAAAATAAATAAAAAGAAAAATAAGAAAAAAAGAAAAGGAACGTACACTGTACCTTTACACCCTTAAAAAAATCTAACTACAAAGTGGTACAAACTGGCTGAACAGTCACTTCACAGTCTGAATGCTTAAAGTCATACCAGGAAAAACAATGATACAAGTGGTATATCGATGTCCTCCATCGCTGATGGATTTGAATAGTGAATGTTTGTAGTTTTAGCAATGGGGTTTTCAAGTGTTTCTGCACTGTAACTTAACAGGGAATACAAACAACATTTTTGGTGCAAGATATTCAATTGTGTAGGAGTTACACTGTGTTTAAGGAGAGTGTGATGGATTCTGGCAAGTGATGAGAGCAACTTTATCCACAATCAAGTCTAATGGCAGAGTCAGGGGGTGGCTTAGCCTTGGCAATCATAGAATAATCTTCGGTCACTCCAATCACTTGAGAAAACTACTTTGAAGCAATAAAAAAAGTAGAAGGCATAGTTTCCTTAAATGATGATACGTATATATGAGGGCCACCACCATATATAAGTACCGGTATATACACTACCTGGCCAAAAAAAAGTTGCCACCAAAAAAAAAGGTCACACTAATATTTTGTTGGACAGCCTTTATCTTTGATTACGGCATGCATTCGCTGTGGCATTGTTTCGATAAGCTTCTGCGATATTACAAGATCTATTTCTATCCAGTGTTGCATTCACTTTTCACCAAGATCTTGCATTGATGACTAGGCACTAGGCATGATGGATGCATACCTTCACCTGCCTCTCTAGGAGCCAAGATGGTGTAGTGGCAGGGCTTCCGACTTGGGACCCGAAGGACGCGGGTTCGCGCCCCGGCCACTACACACCTTGGGGTGTCTATGAGTGCACACCTAATTCTCCAGCTCCCCGGGCGCTTTCTATGGCTGCTCACTGCACCACCTGGTGGTGGTTGGGTTAAATGCAGAGACGAATTTCGTCTGTGTATGGGAAACATACACAGATGACAAAAAAGGACATTATTATTATTTCTTATCTTGATGTGCCCATCACTCTGGCACAGGGTGAATCTGGACTCATCAGACCACATGATCCTCTTCCATGGCTCCAGAATCCAATCTTTATGCTCCCTAGCAATCCCTAGCTCCAGAAGCCTTTTTTTCCCAGTTAGCCTCACTGATTGGTGGTTTTCTTAAGGATACACAGCTGATCAGTCCTAATTCCTTAAGTTCCCTTCGCATTGTGCATGTGGAAATGCTCTTACTTTCACTACTGAACATAGCCCTGAGTGCTACTGTTGTTTTTCTTTGATTTGACTTCACCAAACGTTTAAGTGAGCGTCGATCACAATCATTCGGGATTTTTTTCCGGCCACATTTCTTCCTCCAAGACAATGGGTCTCCACTATCCCTCCAGTTTTTAATAATGCGTTGGACAGTTCTTAACCCAATTTTAGTCGTTTCTGCAATCTCCTTAGATGTTTACTCTGCTTGATGCATGCCAATGATTTGACCCTTTTCAAACAGACTGACATCTTTTCCACGACCACGCGATGTGTCTTTCAACATGATTGTTCAAGAAATGAGAAGCAACTCATTGCACCAGTTGGGGTTAAATAACTTGTGGCCAGCTGAAAAATAATCGCCCATGCAGCAATTATCCAATAGGAGGCTCGTACCAACTTGCTTAGTTAAATCCAGGTGGCGTGGCGACTATTTTTCTTTTGACCAGGCAGTGTATATAAATACTTATATAGTAGTGGCCTTCATGGATTTTGATGTGGCAACCTAATTTTCAAAATTTCTTATACCTAGACTCAGCCACATACCAAAATAGAAGTTGCATTGTTGCTTATTTTTGACACAACTATTTGAGGAAACTATACTTTTAAGCAATATAAAACCTAGAAAACCTAGTTTCTTCAAATGATTGGGGTGGCTAGTTTACATATATATATAATAATGTCCATCTTGGATTTTGACGTGGCAACCAAATTTTTCCACAAGGAACACTTTTAGACCTAGATGCAGCCACAAACCAAAATCCATGTCAGTAGTTCACTTATTTTACAAGTGATCATGCTCAGAACATGCACGGACATATGGAGAGTATTCCCAATTCCTCTTTTTTGTTTTGTAACAGTTGACAAAAATCCAAATAGGCCATGAGAAAATCTGTATTTATGTTAGTAAACTGGGACTAAATGACTTGATTATAGACTTTGAAGAAAACAGAGGGGGAAAGAAACCCAGACTTAATGGATATAAGGAGAATGTGCAAACAAAAAGACAACCAGAATGGTGCACTCCACTCAAAGAAAAATGTGTTGGAGCTCTACACACATTCCCAGCCTCTCTTTTTCTCGATGAACCAACACTTTCTGTACTGATTTTGGTTTGAAGGATCCCAGTGTCAATGAAGGACTTTTAGAGCTACACGATGCCTCAACAAGTCCCAAAGCATGCAACTTAGAAGAATTCAAACACTTTCAATGAAGCCTAATCCATGCATCTGCACAAGTGCCACCAAAAGAAATTCCTGCAGGTGAAGTGAGCTCGATGAGATGTCAGAGTAAAAACGAATTTCTGCAGCATCACTAGGGGCAACGAGTGACTGAGTTCGCTGTTTCTCGTGTCTACTGCAACTGACACATCATCTTAAATTGTATCTTTATGGAAACTCTTGCCCATTTTCTGCTCTTTCAGGCTACCCAGCTCGGCCATGTCAGGCCTCCCACGGGAGTCATTGGATCCACCGTCCGCTTGCAGGGCGCCGAGGGCTCCAAAGAGCGCGCATTACACTTAGTCAGCAGACCACAGGAAACAGGAAAACAGAAACTGCTGTTTCACACCGATCTCCTCAACCATCTCCTATAGCCTAATCAGGTTACCGGTACACCTCCATCTACCACGTCAATCCTCCATGCCCGCTTTATTTTGCTCTTTTCTGGAGTTTAAGACAAATTTGTGAACAAAAATCAGTTTTTTGGACTCAAAGAGCATCTTAAGGATCCATCTTGTTGCTGGGATGAATGTAACATTTGAGAACTTTAAAAAGAAAAGTTGTGCATCACAATTGTATAACTTTTTTTTATTAAGCTCTATAAGACTGACATCTGCAGCCACGCTAATGCGATCAAACTCTAGCTGAAATTGAAATGCTTTTTGTCCCTCTTGTACTTAAAGGGGACCACACATGCAAAATTCACTTTTTAATGTTTTTTTTACTCAACTTTGGGTATTTACTTCATAAAAAAACAGTCCTAAGGCCAAAAAAATGCACCCAGTGGTTTATTTACTCTAAGTAGATTTATTTTACTGTGATAATTTAGGTTTCGTTTTGAAATCAATCGCGCTTGTGACGTCACAAGCGCTAGGACAACCCACCTCAACCTGAGTCCAGCCCCTCACCTAGCAACCCCTGGTTAGGCTCAACCCACTTCTGTATTAAACACATGACTGTTGTTTTTCATGATTTCATCTCATCTTTTGTTTATATGTTCTTAATTTCATGTGTACAGCACTTTGTTGCAGCTGTGTTTTTTTTAAATGGCTTTATAAATAAAGTATAATTGTTATTTTTATGTTTTAGTTCAATTTTTAGTGTATTTGCGATCGCTCCCAACGCGCAGCCGGCAAAAATTAAACGAGCAGACCCCCGGCGTAGGGACCGGCGGCAACGGGACCCTCTTCTGGCGCGATGGAGCGGAGCTTCAACTGTACAGCCTCGCAGCAGCCTCGCAGCAGCGAGGACCTTCTCCTTACGGATTAATTTACGGGAGACACTTGAGCCTCTTATCAACAGGTCCTGT
The DNA here is from genome assembly GCA_038048925.1 of Garcialebias charrua. NCBI lineage: Eukaryota > Metazoa > Chordata > Actinopteri > Cyprinodontiformes > Rivulidae > Garcialebias > Garcialebias charrua. The sequence goes on from JBBPBX010016332.1 coordinate 23,815, forward strand.
TGGCGCTCGTTCGGGCTCGTTCGTAACTAGTTAACAACTAGTTATGGAGTGTACCCACAGGGTCCTGTTCACGAGAAACCGGTCCTATTTTGGTGCCTGCCTCAACTAGGTACAAAGTACCAGTTCTCATGGGTCCAGTTATGACATCAGCACAGTGTGGTCACTGATTGGTCAGGGGGCGTAGTCCTAGGTCGGAGGGCGGAGATTCAGTCTTCTCCAGTAGGTGGCGGTATGCACCTGAACGTTGTTTGCAATCCGCCAAGAAGAAGAAGAAGAAGAAGAAGTCTTCCAGGAAATGCAAGCTGCCATGCTGCCAAAAATCGAGAACAACAAGTCGGAGGAGCACTTCTCTTCTGGAGTCTATAGTAGATGGTGAGTGTTTTATAACTTTAAACATATTTCCAGTGAGTCATGCAACTCTCTGAGCGTTTTTGGACTGAAAAACCACCGGAGACTTCAGCAACAGCCGAGAGGCTTTTCTGAAAAAAAAAAAAAAGATGGAGGGAGGACTCGGAGCGGCCCCTTTCTCTGAAGAAAAATACATAAACAATTATTTAGCTGTCAATTATAGCATAGGTGTGTCTCAGTCTAACGTTTTCTTACTAAAAACGTGATTTAATAATCTGCTGTAAAGATAGTTTGGCGCTTGGTGCTGTTGCACGCGCGTGCGGGACGACAACAACAAGGAAGAAGGCATGCGCTCGTTTATCTTAAATTTAACAACAAAAAAGCTCCTAAAGAATTGTTTCTTAGCTGTAAATTATAGCAGAGTTGCGTGTCAGTCTATCATTTGCTTAATAAATGCACTTTAATGGTCAAATTCACCGGGGTGGTGCAGCTGTTTTTGGTTTAGTCTAAATGGAAACGGTTATATCTGTCCAAAAATGGTTTATAAATATGGGAAAAATTCGATAAATATGTCACTTTGGCCTATAAGTCCCAGGGCATGTAAATTTTGTTAAAAACAGAGACTTACAGGCAGAAATATACAGTACAGCTGTTATTATTTTCCCCCCTCTATTTGAATTTTGCATGTGTTCAATGATGAATTATTTTAAACTATTCTGGTTTCAAGTTTCAAGTTTTTTGTTTGCCATTAGAGTTATGTTGTGTGTGTGAAAAGTTAAATAACTATTTGCCGTGGGTTAGATTTAAATAACAAGTAGGTCAGTGCTTTTTATTGAGGCAAGAAGCAACTTGATGTATCCAGCATACAAAAATAGTTATAAAACTACATTTACTACCAAACTTTAGGAAGAAAATTACAGTAATTTATCACTTTACTATTAGTTGCTCTGAACTGAAATACAATGGTTCCAGCTCAGTGTTGTAGTAGTATTAAAAACATTGTAATGGCATTAAATTTATATTAATAGCTATTAGAATTAATTCAAGAAATTCTGTATATACACTATCTTAACAAATGAGGCTCACACTGTTACGTCGTCATTACTTGGCATCAATGTTAACTGTACTTTGTTTCTGTTTTTGCACTCTTTTTTTGATGCAGACAGTGTCCATGAAGAAGAAGAAGGCTCTTCAGATTCTGTTTCTGACTCTCCAAGCCTTCCCACTTCAAACCCTTCCCCGACCACTGAATCTCCAAGTACAGCTTCAAGGAATTCTACATCCACTCCGCCGGTCAACACGCAGCAGAAAGGCCCCACCCAACACCCCTTACTAGGTATGAAGCAGCACCAAACGTGTCTAACATCACGTTGATAGTAATTTTGTGTTGTGTTTACTATTTTCTTGTAAAACAACGTACATGTAGTAAAACTACATTATCAATTATTCAATTGTGTTAATGCTAAAATGTATTATTCATTTATTACTTTAACTTTCATTCATCAAGTTTATAATTCATATTATTCAGTGTGTTTTTTTTTGTTGTTTTATGATGGCCTTGTTCTTTTTCTAAATTCACACAAACTCTTGAAAAAGAATACATGTCATTTGTTTATACCCACTTGCTTACCACCATAAAGGTGCAAGATTGCTTTATGAAGAGAATCATATTCCTGATGTTACGATCTTTTTTCAAAATTAGCAGGAACTAAAACTTCAATAACGTATTTAAAAACTGTATCATTCTGTACTTCATTGTCTAACAGCCATTTTCTTGTTTGTTCTATCTAGGTCATAGAAAGCGCAAAGCGACAACTGTAGCTGAAAGCTTTATTACAGCTCAGACTGAACAGGAGGAGAAGAACCGGGCACAGCGAGAGGAACACTTCCGGTTAACCATCGAGGAAGCCCAAAAAGCACGTGAGGCCGCTGCTGCGGAGAGTCAACGTCAAGCTGACGCAGCGAGGGAGCAGGAGCAAGCCATTCTGAGGGAGGAAATGGCTTTAAGAAGAGAGGAAGCAGCACAACGAAGGCAGGAGGCTGACCAGAGGGCTGCTTTCAATCAAGCGCTCCTTGGGGTGCTGGAAACGGTTGCCCGTTCCATGGCAAACCGATAAGTTACGAGAGATGTATATTTCTAAACCTTAAAAAAGTTTTTTCTTGTTTTGTATGCCTTAATTTCTAATAAAAACACAATTGTAAGTTGTGCTTCCATCTTATCTTCAAAAGTGAAGCGCTTACAGCATTTTTGTTGTAAGTCAATAGTGTAGGATAAGCAAAGTAACTTTGTTTTTTTTTAACCTATAACGACACTGGTGAAGATTCTATGTTATCCTTTACATGTCAAATCCAAACCAAAATGGATTAAAAAAAAAAAAGACTTTCATTTGAAGTGAAGACATTTCGCTAATCATCTGAGGAGCAATGTCAATTTAATGAAAAATGGAGTGTGTGAATAAAGTTATAAAGCTGTGGCGTTCTGTAAGCTTGCAAAATGGAGATTGTTCGGCATGTGTCAATCTCCATAACCCAAGCTCACGGCAAAGCACAGCTTTATAACTTGAATCACACACACACACTATTTTTCATTAAATTGACAAAGGTCCTCAGATGATTAGTGACAGTTACAAATAAGGAGTAGCTTTTCTATTGTTTTGTTTTTTCTGTAATGAGTACTGGAAATTGTAGCCATAATACATTATTTCCATGTTTTGTAAATCAATCTACATAGCAGTACAGTTATAAAGGTGTAGGATTTGTGTAATCTGTTTATAATCATCCTCATTCAGGAGTTTCTCCATCATAGCATCTCAAACACCTGTGGCCTGATGTCCATCCTGTGGATCCAGCAGCTTCTGCAGCATGTTTACCCAAGGTCAAAAAATATCTCCGTGAGTTTGACTGGTAAAATGGAGCACAGCAGGATTTAAATTTAAAACACTATAGCCATGTTTTTCAAATCATGTAGTTTTTTAATGGATAGAGGATCAAATCGAAGTTAAAAAAGCCTAGCTTCCTCTTGCTAAACATCACTTCAATTGTTGAGATAATGTGCGATAGCTTAATTTAATAAGCTGCAAGGTTAAGCATAAACACTAAAAGGTTTTTCCAGAGTCCAATGTAATGTAGTTTATTAATAAGTAATGAACTATGCTATGCTATGGAAACTTCATTTAAACGTTCAAAAACTCTACTTTGCTCCAGACTGTTCAGTGTTTTGTGTGGATAAACGCAGCCTTTCCATGGTTCGGATTGCTGTTAAACGTCTGAACAGAAGTTCTCTTCGACGCCTGAAAATAACGTGTCTTCTGTGATTGAAAATCGCTTCCCTCCCAACTCTGCTCAGTTCTTCTACTCTTTGAAAAAGCAACAGGCAAAGCAGAACGTTGAAAAAAGCAACGAGGTCATCCATTTTGTTGTGTGTTGTTTTCCCCAGCTCTTCTTCTTCTATTGTTAGTGGTGGTTCGTAAAGAGCTTAATGTATCACTAGCGCCACCAGCTGGTTAGAAGCGTTGATATTAATGATCCACCCACTGCAGGAGAACTACCCGCCCACTGCAGGAGAACTTCACGCCCACCAAAGGGGTCCTAATGCGCGCATGGATACAGAAATAAACCGGTCCCATAGGAACTGGCCCAAACTAGCCACAATGGGACCTTACAGGAACCAGACCTGTTGATAAGAGGCATTGGTGAACTTTGTGTTGTCTTGACTGGAACAGCGATAACTCCCAAAATCGCCGCGTGCAACGAGCGGAGCTGGCGAACACCGGAAGAGGAACAAGCTAACATTAGCATCGGATTCGGGTGGTCTCATGCTAAAAGGAGCAGCAAATTGCGGCGCGCTCAGACGGGTTTCGGTAAGTTATCTTAAGCTAACACTAACAGTAAGTCAAATGAGTAATAAAAAAAGAGCTAATTTTAAAACAACAACACATTACAGATACTGGCTGTTACAGAGGGCGTAAACAGATCGTTGAAGGGCGTGGACTTCAGAACTCAGTATCAGAAACCGGTCGTTCAAAACGAAAGTTAAAAATGGCAGAATTAAAAAGGGTATAATTAATTATCTAAGAATTATTTTGTGTATTAAAATGAATTAATATTGTCAAGATAGCACACAGACATAACATAAAAATTTTAAAGACCTATATGTGGTCTCCTTTAAGTAATTCGTCGCTAACTTGGAAAAATGTTCCAGATAAGTGGCAGCGCTTCCACTCATGCAAAATGTATCCAACCTCCTCCTCTTCTCTCCTTCTAGGTCTGCTTGAGAGATGGAAAAGCAAGCCGCGGTTTCAGTTTCAAACACCTCGGCTGTCTCTCCACGCAGGAAACTACAGGCCCTGCAGATCTCCAAAGTGGGTCACGCAACCAACGGTGGGTTACATAAACATCACAGGTGGACATTCAGGCTTGGAGAAGAAAAAAAAGAAAAAAAAAGGCTGCATTCAAAGCCACGTTGGCTGTTTTCCACCATGCACAAAAACACTGTCAGGAGAGAACACAAAACATCCATCCATGCAGATTTTTTTTTTATAAAACAGGCAAAAATTAAATAAAAGTTGTGGCACTGTTGAAAAAGCAAACAGAACGGTTGGTGTGGGACTGAGGTGGACAATTAAGCTCTGAACCCAAAAAGAGGAGGGAAAACCAGGTTTAAACTCAGTTGAACTGCTCTTACCTCCACCATAATATGAAAGGCGTGCTTGTTGAGAAGGAGCACAAGAGGCAAACAGAGAAATTATTACTGGTTTCTGTCAGCTAGTCGATAAATCAGAGGTTAAAGGTCAACTAAGACGGGATGATTCGGTAGACAAGACAGAACATCTTAGGAAGGAAAATGTTTCAAGCCAATTTAGCAAGAATAAAGAACGCTGAATGATGCATGAAAGAGAGAAACAAATTGCAGAAACCAGAATGCCACAAATGAAAAATTACCTGACTTGCTCACACATAAACCCTTTTAGAAACTGAATACTGTTTGTAGCAAACACAGGCAAACATTTGGTTTTAAAATGAATAAACCAACCTGTGAAAGATGAAAGAAATTGAAATGAAATAGAGGTGAAAAGCAAAGTAAATGAATGAACGAACGAATGAATGCAGGTTTCTTTGAATAAATAAAAAAAACTTCAGTAAAAGCCTCTGTAAATTACGCTTCTGGAGTACAGTACCTTCCAAAACGCCAATAATTATATTAAAAAAATCATAAAAATGATGAAATGATGAAAATATTAACTATTGAGACAAAACTGATGACAAGGACAAAAAATAAAAAGACCACAAACACAACTCAAAACAGCTGAAGAATCAAATAGGAATGCACTATATTGGATTTTTGGCCGATATCCGATACCCACAAGTCGTGCTATCGGCTATTAGCTTCTCAATGACGTCAGAAATGACGGCTTGTAACTATAGGGTAACGTTAAATCGGAAAAATAGATCTGACTGGGGACGATGTAGCGAGGCTCAACGTAGTCCGCAAATATTTGGAATCTGACATCCTCACCAACAAAAAATAAAACTTCCACACCGCAGACATTTTGAATTTTCCTCTCCGCCGTGAGATTGGGTAGGTGCACGTGACGTCATTGCGTTGTGCTACCACTGCAATGTCATCACGTTGTGCTGCAGGCAATAACAGCGCCTTTTACCGTATTCTCCGGCGTATAAGTCGCACCTTTTTGCCTACATTTCTAAGCCCTGCGACGTATAGGCCGGTGCGACTTATACGTCGATTTTTCCAATATTTTGGTCATAATTTGACTTTGATCAAAAACGTGGCGAGTTATTTTAATAGAATGGCCGATGTCCGATATTGAAATTTAACGCTAATATCGGCCGACAGCGACACCATGCCGATAATATCGTGCATCCCTATAATCTAAGAAACAAAACAAGAAATTAAAAAGAAATCAAGAGATGGAAATGTTTCTCTAAGAGCAAAAACATCTAAACAACAAAAGTATTTCAAAATGACCACAAAGAACAACTAAATCGTTCATCAGGAATTAATAAGAACAATAAAATACATTACAATCAAAACAGACATAAAACTTCCCTTGAAATTATTTTAAAATCTGAAACTTCAGGCTATGAAATAGGTTCTGAAATCATTTTGAATGAATCAAAACTAATGAAGCTGAAATAAGAATGCACGTAAAGAGTTCCTTAAAGAATTTAAAAGCTACTTTAGACAATAAAGATGGTGTAGTGGTTAGGGCGTTTGACTTGGGACCCGAAGGACGCGGGTTCGCGTCCCGGCCACTACACACCTTGGGGTGTCTATGAGTGCACACCTATTTCTCCAGCTCCCCGAGCGCTTTCTATGGCTGCTCACTGCACCACCTGGTAGGTGGTTGGGTTAAATGCAGAGACGAATTTCGTCTGGGTATGGGAAACATACGCAGATGACAAGAATAGACAATTATTATTATTATTAAAAGTCTCCATCAAATAAGTGCATTACAGTAGTCCCCTGTTTAATGCCTTATCTCAATTTGTCTGGAGGCTCTGGAAATCTGACGCTCTGCTCCCTCCCCTCCCACCGAGGAAGTCCACAGAGCAATCGAGAGAACCAGCTGAATAAACATTGTGTCATCATTTCAGTACTCTTGGATTCTCATGGGTGCTGTCCTTGGCCAACCTCGGCACCCCCGAGAATGTTTACAGATCTCACCAGAGGGAACTGGCTGATTATTCCATTAATTCCATTCTTATCAGAATTCCTACAGTGCCTCTGGATGCATCCTCGGACACACTCACCGCCCTTGTCGTCTCCCACTCCTCTGCGGAATACTGTATCGACGTCACCATGTGCTTATGTGAGCGGGGTGTTTTTTCAATTTCATGCTATCTCACCCTAAAGCGCAGCATGTCATGATTTCCGCTCTCTGCCACCTGCCAGTGCATTCGGTCATGCCCACTTCTCCGCTGTAGAGGGCTACAGGAGGGAGCTTCTCCCTGTACCTGTGGGCTGCACACAGGTGCAGCAGGTGCTAAATAAATGTAAATAATTTATTTTAAATTTAAAAAATCCATGCAGATCTTGCGGCTCATCCATCAATCAGCCGTCAATCAGTGTGTCATGTCCAAACTTACTTTGAAAACCCGCGAAAGAGCGAGTCCGCAAAAGTTGAACCGTGAAGTAGCGAGGGACTACTAGATTAATAATTTTGAATCAAAACTATCAAAGCATGTCTCAAAACAACAAGAAATGAAACCCAAAAGAGCACAAAAAGATGTAAGAACGACCAAAATATGAACTAAAACGACCACAGTGAGATAAACGTTTCGAAGGATGGAAAGATTAAGAAAAATATGAGTCAACAAAGCTATGGTAAGTCAAAAACAGAACCAAAGCGAGACAATTCAAAACAAACAGACCCAAATGCATCTGTAGGAACAAAACGTTAAAAGAATAATGACCAGGACGTTACTTAAAGTGACCAAAATGAACAAATAAAAACTAATCAAATGTTAACCAGCACCATGAAGTGCAATATGGTCAAAATGGGACATAACTTTTGGGGAAAAAAATATCACAAAAATGACAAACTAAGATGCATGAAACATAAAGTGGACACCAACTAATCATTACGAATAAAAGACTACAACACTGTAAAACGCTGAACTCATCAACGACATTCACACACAAGCAGAAATGGTATTGTAGCGATGAACTAATCAGGCTACTTTAATAGTTCAAGAACAGGAAATACCACATTCCTGAAGATATGGCGTGTGGAACAATCACAAGGCCTATTTTTGTTTTGCAGAAGAAAGCTGTTAGAAATTATCACTGGAAAACATTTCTTTCACCCATCAAACCCATTGTTTTATCAACTGAGGTTATTGAAGTTCCATGAATTGGTAGATTAAAGTACAGGTAGTCCTCGACTTACGACGCCCCCGACTTACAACGTTTCGGACTTACGAACACATCTCATTAAAAAACAACATAATATTTTTTTATAATAAATAAATAAATGTACAGTACTGTACAGTTACCAAGCATTTAGCCTATCCTAACACAGTTAAGGAGTGAGTTGAATTGTCTCCCTCCTCCTTAGCAGGCTCCCTTTATGTGAAAGGGAGACAATTCAACTCACCCCTTCATCTTTAAAAACGGTGTTAGGATAGGCTAAGTGCTTGGTAACTGTACAGTACTGTACATTTATTTTATTTATTTAAAAATTATTTATTTTTTTTGTATGTGATCTGGCTTACGAATTTTCGAGATACGAACGGCCCATAGGTAAGGAACTCGTTCGTAAGTCGGGGACTACCTGTATTTTAACAATTATGTATAAGGCTCATAACAATTCATTACATTTAAATATTCAAAGTAATTTTGTTAAAAGACAAAGTTGTAATAATCTTAAAGGGACAGAAATATATTCCAAACCAAAATTCAGAACCAGTTTGAAGGGACGGTCTACCATAATCCAGGGAATTGGATTGTGGAATGTTCTGGAAAGCAATGTAAAATGTTAAGATGTGTGTATTAGTATTTGAATAATCTACAGTTATTCATTTTGCTATGTTACTTGTAAATAATCATTTGTTAAACTGATCGTGTGAAGAGTAGGGGCAGATATGATAATGTCCCTTCTTCTTTCTGCTCCTTTCATTTTAAATTGTTTGTATTTTTTGTTGTTGTAGTAATTGATTGTATTGTTATTTTCTTTTCTTTTTTGTTATTGTTGTTCTTTTTAAAAATGAATAAAGATGAATAAATAAATAAAAATATGTTGAGGTCTGGATGGGAATAAACAACCAAAAATAAAACTAAACCTTTACAGACTGGACATTGATCAGGTAATTGCCAGAGTCTGTGTATGCTGGTTTATTTGTCCGTTAGCAAAATTTCACGTGAACTACTGTACTGGATAGTCTTTAATGAAACGCTCAGAAAGTAATGACTGGATGTACATCCACACATACTGTACACTGAGCACTCGCAGAATGGGCAAGACCTTTGTTTAAAACTTTGGCATGCAAGACAGCACAAAATATGCATTCCTTCAATGGACACCTCTATTTAAATCTGGAGCTTGTTTAGAAATCTCCAGCCAGATGGACGGGATTAAAGCAGATCTACGATGGGATTTTGGTCAGACGTGAGTGGTAAGAGATAAATTGACTCGTTTCTACACAGAAAAAAGAAACGGCTAGCTTTGTGTTTGGGTGCTGCGGATGAAGGCGTCTCCGTGTGAAAGCTGTGGCCTTGTGTACTCAGACACAATCAATTCCAGTTTGCCTCCACTTGGCATATTGGTGTCAATAATGGAGGCTTGGTGGCAAATATTCGGCTGGTGATGGGAGCGCCATCGCAACGACATGGTGGGGTGCGCCACTGCCTTTCATTCTCTGCATTTCACACGGATTTGGGCATTTTCAGCGCTGTGGAGTCTATAAATTAAAAACAGCCAACACGCTCTTATTTTTTTACGTGATGAATCAGCCTTCATCTTTATTACGTCCACCTCTAGCCTAGCCGAAAGTAAATTTGACAGATATATGAGAAAATGCAGCAGGAGCTCCTCTGACTAATTTAGCTTTCTTTATGTCTTCCTCTGGAGATGTGTGTTGAGAAATGAAAAGCTGAAGGGAAAATAAAGCCATTGTTGATTTAAAAAAATAAAATAAAATAACTTTTGTATTGTGAAGTCTGTCAGGGGAATTTATGTAAAGGTCATGGATTTGATCACTTATGTTAAATTAATGTAGAACCATATGTGTGAGGTCAAGTGAGTCGTGTTGTCTACTCAGAGAGGAGCCTGCATAACTAATAACTTAAAACTAGGGATGCACGATATTATCGGCATGTATCGGCCGATATTAGCGATAACGTTAGATAAAAGACATCAGCTATTCCGTCAAAATAGCTCACTGATTTAAAAAGCGCTGTTTTATATATACTGTATGTATATACCGTATATGGAAGGAGATGTTTTTGTATGGCAACCCAGTGACAAGGATGCCTGCAGTGCCAGCACAACATTATGGCATTGTGCACGCCTACCTGATCTGATCACGGCGGGAGAGGAAGAAGTCAATATGTCAGCGGTAGGGCTGTCACTATAACACATTTTGCTGGGTGATTGTCGCAAAATCATTGCAATAAACAATAAAGTCAAAGTCAACTTTATTGTCAAAACTGCAATATGTACAGGACATACACAGGATTGAAATTGCATTTCTCTCTGTCCCTCGGACATAATGTTTGAAATTTGACAATAATTAGTCATTCTTGTCAAATTTAAGAAGAAATGTTTGTATTTTGTGTGTAGTACCTTTTTTGACCACTGGGTGGCAGTATAAGACTGTTTGAACCAAAGGATGGACAGTGAGTGAGCGAGTAGCGTGTCTCTAAGAAAAATGGGGGGAGGCCCCTTGTTGTGACATGGGCTGTCTCTCGTTCCTGTTTTCAAAATGTTGAAAGCACAAAGCTTATAATAAAAATTTTAAAAAGCAAGTTCTCAGCTTCTTTTTGCAGAGAAAAACAACTTTTTAGATGAAGGCACAAGTTTCAACAGTGAATATTTGGAGCTTTGACAAGACAGAGGTTTTTTCCCCCGAGGTCGACCTGTTAGCTTAGCTCGTAGCTTAGCTTCTCAGCTTCTCAACGGTCAAAAAATGCAATCTTGGATGGATGAAACTGATTTTAAAGAGAAAAGATAAAGGAAGGGGTAAAAAAAAAAACAGTTTGCTGGTGTTAAGATGGCCTCTGGGGCCCGCCCTCTCCCCCGTCAACTGTTTTTTTTTTTTACCACTATGCGAGTTTGCCATTTGTGGGACTCTGTTTGTTGGTGGCTCCTCAGATTGAAGAAGTCCTTTGGATGAAGGACGAAACATCAACAAAAAAAGAAACCGTCCAGATGATTTGATCGAACATTGTTGGACCACAAAAAAATGTCGGAAATTTTTCATAACCTACAAACAAAACACATTGGTAAAAGAAAACAAATACAAAACCTACAAAATGACCAGACAAAGACAAAGAGGTGCTAGTACAAAACTCAGCAAAAGGGCCAAAATTTGAGCAAAGACACAAAACAAATCCACGTGCAGCTCATTTAAACGCGAAAACATGAGCAGCAGACAGATGTTTGTCTCCATTTGCACTCCAGCTGTTCATTTACGTCACAATCCGTTTTAATTCGCGGCTCTGATTAAACGTGTGCCGTTTGATGAAACCAGGTTACAACGGCACCACCTGCACGTAAACGTCATTAGAGAGCAGGGAAAACCATTCTCGCTCGAGTGATTAATAGCAGAGGCTTCCCGTCTGCACCGGATGCTCCAAATCTCGGCACGTGGGGCTCAATTTGTTGCCGTCGCATTAAAAATACATGAGCGGAGTGGAGCTCGCTGCATTATGGGGCTCAAAGAGTCATGACGAAGCACAAAGCAGCTTCCAAGAAATATATTCCCGTTTGACATTTTACCGCCTAGCTGCAAGACGATACGTAACGTGACGCTAGAATTCAGGGATGAATTATTCAAATTTCAGCTGGGAAAGTTATTCTTGTTGTCCTGCAGAATGAAAGAAGATCGATGTTCTTGTTCGGATTTATGTCAAAATTCTGCCTCGCTTTCGTCTCGGATGGCAGCGTTTCCATCCAACAGGTGTTGCCAAGTTACTTTTATTTATTATTTTTTTAAAGAACGCTGCATCTCTCCTGCGTCAGCGTCCGTTCTCTGGCTTTTAAATGGCAAAAGCAAAGTTGATCAAGAAGAAAATGCATATGAGGAGACGTTTAAATGCATCCCAGCGGCGACCTACGGATTCATGCAGCAACACACGACTTCATCTGCGTCCAGTTTACAGCCATTACCTTGGGAACTGATTTCACCACTTCACTGTTTTTGATATAAAGCGCAATGTTTTTCTCACTGCTCCTCTCTGTCTGTTAGTAAAATATTTCATGAATCAATGAGACAGATTTTGATGGAACGTTCAGAAAATAATCACTGGATGAACGTCTGAGAGCCATTTTTCTTCTGTACGTGTTTCAGCATCTTTCTCGTTCCACAGTTTTTGTGCCGTTTCAACAAATCATCAAAACGTTCGGCTCTTTCAGGACAATCCGGCTATGACTTTTGGTATTGGTGCAATTTTAGCTTTTTAAAATATTTAGCCTTTTCTGCCACTTTTTTTTTCTCATGAAAAATTGAGCTCATTTTACATCCTTCAAATCGTTAGATCTGTTTACAACCTTTTACTGCTCCTTTCACATTATGTTCTGCTTCAGCTTCCTTGTGCAAATTTAAACTTTTTTCAGCTACTTTCAGCTGTTTTGTGCTCCTTTCAGATTATTTCTGCCAACTACAAAATTGTTGTGCTTCTTCTAACTTCTTTCTGCTAGTTTCAGCTTGTTATGCTCCTTTCAGCTTATTTATGCGAGTTTCAGCTGTTTCCGCTATTTCAAATTTTTTTGAACTCATTTGAACTTTTTTCAGCCTAATTCAGCAAAAATGTGCTCTCTCCACTTCCTTCTTGTAATTTAAGCTGCTTTCTATATTTTAGCTACTATTCAGCGGTTTTTATTTGCTGTTGCAAATTTCTTCTATTTTTCAGATGGTTTTCACTTTTTGCGATCATATCTGCTTCTTTCAGCATAACGGGGCAAACTTGTGTTCTTTCTGCTTTCTTCTGCTAATTTAAGCTTGTTTTAGCTTTTCAGCTATCTTTGTAGCCTTCTTCAGCTAATTTCAGCGGATTTCAGATAAATTTAAGTTTTCTGTGGTAATTTCTGCTACGTTCAGCCTAATCAACGTCTTTCTGCTAATTTTTGCTTGTTATGCTACGTTCAGCTTATTTTTGATAGTTTCAGCTTTTTCTGCTATTTCAGCTACTATTACCGGTAACTGCTTTTATACCAATTGTAGCTTCTTTTTTTTTTTTTTTTTACTAATTCCACATTTGTTTAGCTCATTTCAGCTTTCTGCTTCCTTCTGGCAGTTTAAGTTTCTTGATGACTTTTCAGCTACTTTACAGCCAGTTTATTTTAAATTTTAGCTTTTTAAAGCTAATTTCCTAAGTTTTTGTATTAATTTCTGTTTATTTAAACCTAATTCAGCAAACATGTATTCTTTCTGTTTCTTCTACTAATTTAGTCTTGTTCTTCTATTTAAGCTTATTTCAGCACGTTTTTAAGCTAATTTCAGCTGCTTTTCAACAAGTTCTTCTGCAATAAGAATTCACACTGCATTTTCGCAGGAAATGCAATTTCTCTAGTTATATTTTGAAGTCAATAACATTCAAGACACTGAGCTAACATTTGGCATGGTAGTAGCTGAGTCATCCCAAAAACATATTGAGCGCTAACTGATCTTGCTTGATTTCAGAGTACTGCAAGTGATATTGCATATGGGTATTTTAAAGATTTAACAAAAGCAGCTATAGCTCCGCCCCTCTCATCACAAGATAATCTCAGTTTAAACTAGGCCCGTCACAATAACAAATTTTGCTGGGCGATTAATTGTCTCAGAAATTATTGTGATAAACTAACGTAGTTTGAAATTTGACAATACCGTATTTTCTGGTGTCTAGGTCGCACCGGTGTATAGGTCGCATTGTCCAATTATCACCAATAGATTGGAAAAATCCCTAGATAGGTCGCACTGGTGTATAGGTCGCACCTACGTTTAGCTCTGCTGCAAATGTCTGCCACAGGAGCGCACAGCAAGGCTTTTAAGAAGATTAACACTTAAAAACAATTATTTGTTTGATAAAAATTATAGCAAATATGTGTCTGAGCTGAACTTTTCCTTAATAAATGAACGTAATTGTGAAATGAGCTGGATTTAAAAATTTGTTTCGCCGAAAGTGATAACAAGCCATATATAGGTCGCAGGCCTTGAAAAAAAAAAACATAAAAAGGTGCGACCTATACACTGGAAAGTACGGTAATTACTAATTGTCAAATTTAAGAAGAATTGTTGGTTAATTTTTGTGTGTAGTACATAGCTTGGCCACTGGATGGCAGTATAAGACTGTTTGAACTGAAGGATGGATAGTGAGGGAGTGAGCAGCGTGTCTCTAAGAAAAATGGGAGGGAGGCCCCTTGACATGACATGGGCCGTCTCTAATTCCTGTTTTTCGTTTCTCAAAATGGCTGACGCTCTGTGTGGTTTGAGCTCTTCAGCATAGCATTTTTCACAAAAAACTTTTAATAAAAAGTCAGTAAACAAGTTCTCAGCTTCTTTTTGTGGAGAAAAACAACTTTTTAGATGAAGGTTTGAAAATACGCAAGGTTTTTACCCGAGGTCAGCCTGTTAGCTTAGCTCGTAGCTTAGCTTCTCAGCATAGCTGCTTTTAACAATCGAAAAACACAATTTTGAACGGTTAAAACAGATTTTAAAGAGAAAGGGAGGGGTCAGTGAAGAGCACCGGAGATTAGCCTTTTGTCATAAGCGATATGAATTTCTTTAAAGAAAGCCAGGCCTTTTATTTTGTATCTCCTTTCATTCAGTTTCTTTTCTCACATGCCTGGCCAGGTAAAATTCTCCCCTAGCCTCTCAGTGTTGCTGTTTTTCCAACCACATCAGCTTTGTTTCCAGACGGCGTTGTATAACTGTCTTTTTTTATCTCTCCCCTGCTCTGTGCAAATACAATAAGTAAGTCGAGAGAACTGCACGTCTCTCTTCGCTCCCTCCCCCACTCTCCCACCCACCACTTCCATCCTCGGAGGCAGCGCTGCGAGCTTCTCTGTGTTTAGTTTTGTTTGCCTATATAAAGCCTCATCAATAATGCAGAGGGCCCCTGACTCCTCTTCCATACGGTGGAAAGCACTGCGTGGCTTCTCTTCTCTCCTCCTGCTGAAGCGGACAAGAACGCCGCTCTGCTGCAGTCGAGTAAAAACCGGCTTTGAATCGCAGAAACTAAATATTTTTGAGAGAATGAACTGATTTCCTGCTCTGAATGTGAAACCGTATCAAGATTTTTTTTTTAAATGCACAATTTGGGTAAAAACATGCAAGTGTAGATAGCTATCAAGTAGTGATAAAAATAAGGCTTCACATGCAGGTAAAAAAAAAAAACTCTATGCTTTTATCTTAACCAAAACAACAACAAAAAGGCAGAAAATGCTGTGCATTTAAAAGAGAAAGACTTCTTGGGAAAACAAAAAAGAAGACTTGCTTAAACCTAACCATCTGACAGTTTGTCCCTCTTGGCTAGCCATAGTTCTCTCTCTCTCTATTGCTTTTAGTTGAAGATGAAACAAGATCAGTGGTTGAACTTTTTTCTTTTTTATACAATTCCAATTCTGACTAAGTAGATGAAAACAGAATGCAATGATGTGCAATTCAAATAAACCCATACAGTATTTTATTTACAGTGGAACACATTAAACATATCAAACAGATCATATTCAGAACTAGTTTGAAGAGACGTTCTACCTCAATCAGAGGAATTGGATTATGGAATGGTTTGGAGAATGAAGTCAAAAATGCCAAATCAATGTGTACATTTAAGAAAATGATCAAAACTAAATTGTTTAAAAAAATATATGAAGTAGCGTAATGTATATTGTATTAGAAAATTAGAAAGAGTTATTAATTTTGTTCTGTTACTGGAAGATTATTATTGTTTAACCGATTGAAACAAGGGGCAGATATAATAAGATTTTTTCTTCTTTCTGCTACTTTTCATTTTTATATTTTGTATGTTATCGTTTATGGGATTGTTTTGTATTGTGTTTTTTTTTTTTGTGTAAAAATATGAACAAATTTAATAAACATCAACAAATGTTGAAACTAGGGATGCACCGATAAATCAAACGGTTGATTTATCGGCCCCGATTTCCTTAATTTTGGGAGCTCGAACATTGGCCGATACTTACATGAGAAACCAATTTTACAGATTTTTTTGGAGTTTTAACACCAGCTGTCTAAACTTCATTTATATTTCAGATCACTACCTCAAGACCAGTTAAAACAAGTTTGTATTGCTTCTAGTATATTGTTCAAGGGTATGTTTTACAACAAAATAAGATTGGAAAATTGAAGGTGCATTGAGACCTTATAACACCAGACAATGCCTCTAAACTAAATTGTATTGGCAGGTCAGTCTTTTTAGAGATAGGTGATTGGCCAAAAAACTGCAATAAGTGCACCCCTAGTTGAAACTAAAAAAATTGTACCATTTTTGCAAAAATAAAAAAGGGTATATTTGAAACTGATGGCAGCAACACGTCATTCCAGGTCCTCTCCTTTTAGCGGCAGTTTGTAAACATCTAGAATGAAACTGAGGAGACTGGATGAACATTTGTGGACGGCACAGTGGGCTGTGTTTACAGACAATGATTGGTGGAAGTGTTCCTGAGTCCACGCAGTGGTGTCCAGGACTCGTTTTTAATGTCATGATCATGGCCATCCAAGACAGGCTTTCAGCCTTTGAGCTCAGTGTTTTCTCCAGATTCTTGAAATTAGGGGTGCACCGATTTCAATTTTCTGACCGATCACCGATTTTTAGAAAGTCTGACCTGCCGATTCCGATTTTGGCCGATACCGATTTTCAGGTGTTAAAAGGTCAAAATGCACCCTAAATTTTCAGGATTTTCCAACCTTTGCTGAGGCAGATGCGATAGGTGGATAAAATCGGCTTCTCATTTAAAGATCGGCCGATCACCGATCTCCCCAAATTAAGGAAATCGGGGCCGATAGATCGGCCGGCCGATTTATCGGTGCATCCCTACTTGAAATCTCTTCATATGATAAATTGTAGATGATGGGATTTTCAAAGTCTTTCCAAATTTCCACAGAGGAAAATGCAGCTGTTGATGTCTTGCCTTTAAGCTGATGTATTCATACCCATCTGCTCATGTTCAGGCTGCTGTTTAATACACCGTATTATATTGTGTTATTATTAAATTTAATTCAAAAGTGGGAGTGGTGGCGCAGAGGTTAAGAAGGTGCGCTTGTGATCGGAAGATCGCTGGTTCAAGCCCCGGTACCGACAACATCAAAGATGTGGGTGGGATAAGTGAAGCGGTCACACCTGTCTCCACCCTCATCTGCCCCACTCTGGGCCCTTGAGCAAGGCCCTTAACCCACACCATCTGCTCCCCCGGGAACCCTAGATATCAGCTCTCTACTCCACACAGAGGGCTGTGGTTGCTCGGTGGTCTGTGGTTGTGTCAGGAAGGGCATCCGGCGTAAAAACAACTGCCAAATCTTCGTGCGACTAGATCGCTGTGGTGACCCCTAACGCAGGGAAAAGCCGAAAGAAGAAAAAATTATTATTATTTTTTTTTTAAATTTAATTCAAAAATACTTTTATTAGTCCCAAAGGGAAATTAAATGTTGTTGTAACTCGTTATTGTCATTTCATTAAGAGATGTTATAGATGCTGATGGCTGTAGGCAGGAAGGAGCTCTTGTAAAGGTCCGTCCCACAGCGGATCCAAAGAAACTGGCCGCAGATGCCACCCGATCAGTCCACCCCACCCATACTCGGCTGGCCTCTCGGTTCCTCCAGGCTGCAGGGCCGCCCAGATGCTGGGCAGAACTACCCCCGGAGCGATTGCCACTCCTCCCAGCAGCCTGCTGAGCTCCTTGTCAATGCAGACAGTCAGCTGCAGGTGCCGGAGGATGACCCCGGTCCTCCTGCTGTCACAAGCCGCGTTTCCTGCCATTTCCAGGATCTCAGTGGTCTGGCACTTGAGCACAGCTGGCAAGGAGACAGGAATGCATCCACGGAGCCTCCTTTTCTACTCATTTGAGATTTAATAATAATAATAATGTAATCACAGTATGTTTCATACAATGGCGAAATTAATTTCGGTATCTTACCTATCCACCACAAGGTGGTACAATGGGCAGCTATTGAAAGCGCCTGGGGGGCATTTTGGGGATAAGGTGTGCTGCCCAGAGATACCATGAGGTATGCAGGAACCGGGGACCGAACCTGGGATTTTCATATCCCGAGCCGGCTTTGGGGCTGTAGCTTAGATGTTATTTGAGCTTTTGAGCTGTTAAACAGCTGCTCCCGGTAAAAAAAATAAAAAATAAAAATACCTCGTTGTTATGGCTATGCATCATAACAAATGTCCAAAAGCAAAGATGTTTCAGTAAAAATCCTTCCAGCTGCATAGCATCTGACACCACAGGAAACAGTCATCCAAAAAATGTGATTTACATCCAGAAAAAGAGGAATTAAAGTTTCCAAAAGCAAAATCTCAGAATGAATGTAAAAGAGCTGCTCCAACATGCAGCCACCCCGAGCGGTGCAATTCTAAAACCTCTATTCTTTTAGTGTTTAGAGTATCGGTATGTCTTAGATCCTTGTATAATGTTTCTTTTTATACCTTGTTTATGCTATTTTTGGATGTAACTGGGACCTTGAGTACCGGTACACAATTTCATTCAATCTCATCTACCACATGCGATGCGAATGACAATAAAGAACTTAGAACCTTAAACAGTATTCTGTGAAACTCTGCTCATTTGAACTTTTTTTTTTTGTTTAGAAGTACAGTAGTCCCTTGATACATCGCAGTTCGACTTTCGCAGACTCGCTCTTCCGCGGGTTTTCCACAATTATCAACTTAAATATTACTCATGTGATTGGGACGGTATGGTGTAAAACGTTAACAAGAAAAATAATACTTCGTACAGGCACCACCATTTTGTAGTTTACTTTCATTAAGCCTACACTGTAACGCCAGTCAAAAGAACATTAAGAACATTGCAAGAGTGTGGGAAGGGTTTCTAAAGCCTATACAGTATAAATATAAGCTTTTGAAACCTATAAATTATATTAACACTAAAATAAATATAGCATTCCTACTTTGTGGCTTTTCATCTATCACGGTTGTGTTTAGAACGTAACACCGCGATAATCGAGGGAGTACAATAGTCTCTCTAAAATGCTCTTTTTATATATATTGTCTATTGTCGCTGTTGTCATCATTCTTTGTTGAAACAAGGTCTCTCTTGTAAATGAGTCCTCGAGGCTCAATGGGATTAACCTGCCTCTTACAGACCTGTTGCCAATTAACCTAATTAGTTGAAAAATGTCCCTCCGACTGTTTTTATTTAATTATGACAATTTACCTTTATTGCTCCTCTTCCAACTTTTTTTAAATGTGCTGCTGCCATCAGATACAAAATATTTTTTCCCCCTAAAAATGGTACCATTTCGCAGTACAATCATTTGATATGTTTACTGTGTTCCACTGTGACTAAATATGGGTTCATGAGATTTGCTTAGCACGACATCCCAAGTTGCTCAGAATCACGCTGTCACTTAACGTTGTTCTGCCATTTGTATTTTTGTTTGCCCCCTAGGCTTCATGCCGGTACCTACGGGACATGTTTCCAGGAAGGAAAAAAAAAATCTGACACGCGGGAACTGAGGCGTTTTACATTTCTCCTTTGTTTACAATTAACCGATAAGAAGCAGGACCTAACGGTCACCGTGGCTGAACGGACAGAAAGAGAAACTCGAACCGCCTCGACAGCAGTTCTGCAGAAACACAACACCTCTGTCCTGTTTGACTGACAGAAAGCCACTTCTAAAATCAGCCAACGGAACCAAAGACAAAAAAAAACAGGGTTAGTTTTGACTTACATGTGTGGGGACGAGGGCAGCAGGGTAGGCCAGTTTGTGGTGCCTCCACATCCAGAAAGACAAGAGGACGACGGCGGCCAGACCGATGATGGGAACCAGGGAGTAGAGGAGAGTGTTGAAGAGCTGGGGCTTTGAGGAAAACGGGTTGGAGGTGGCTGCAGTAGGGCAAGAGAGAACAAGAACATTTGGGGATATGGGGTATTCTTCACACAAAACTGACCTTGAATACATTTCCAGACTTTACTTCTCAATTTCTTAATTGACCTTTGGCATATTTATACCGTTCAAATGCAAAGCCTTACTATATATATATATATATATATATATGTGTGTGTGTGTATATATATATATATATATATATATATATATATATATATATATATATATATATATTCTGAATGTATATTCTATACATACAGACCCTTTCCAAAAAATTAGAATATCATGGAAAAGTTATTTAGCTTCCATAATTCTATTCAAAAAGTTAATCTTTAATATTTGATAGATTTAGGGCCCACAATTTAAACGATTTCAAGTATTTATTTGTTTATTTTTACATAATTTGGGCTTCCAGCTCATGAAACCCACAAAAACAGGATTAAAATTTTTGTTTAGAATACACGTACAGTGGAGAAATCATCCCAAATATTTCAGGGCATGAATGACTTAAACTGAGTGTGACGCACTAATCATCTACTAAACTCAAAGCACCTGCACATGTTTCCCCAGGTGTCATTAAATTGCTTCAGTTTGGTTCAATTGTCTCAGTTTGGTTCAATATGGGGAAGACTGCAGACATAACTGGCCAGAAGACCATAATTGATACCTTCCATAGGATGGGTAAGCCACAAAAATTCCTAGCTAAGGAGGCTGGCTGTTCACAGAGTGCTGTGTCAAAGCATATCAATGGAAAGACTAGTGGAAAGGCAAAATGTGGCAGGAGAAGATGCACATGTAAAAGAGATGACCGTGGGCTTCAGCAGATTATCAAACAGAGAAGATTCAGATGCATCAGGGAGATGGGCTACAACTGTTGGGTTCCTCGGGTCAAGCTTCTGAACTTGAGCCAACGTAGGAAGCATCTCAACTGGGCCAAGGAGAAGAAGGGCTGGACCACTGGCCAGTGGTCCAAGGTCCTTTTTTCCGATGAAAGTAAAGTGTGCCTTTCATTTGTAAATCAAGGTCCAAGTGTTTGGAGGAAGCAGGGCAAGGAACAGAACCCATAAAGCTTGAGGTCCAGTGTGAAATATCCACAGTCAGTCATTGGGATGTAATGTTGGGTGCAGGTGTTGGTAAACTGCTTTCTGAAATCCAAGGTCACCGCAACAGTCTACCAGAATGTTTTAAAGGACTTCATGATTCCTTCTGCTTAGGATCTATATGGAGATGCAGATTTCATCTTCCAACAGGACCTGGCCCCTGCCCATGCCGCTAGAAGCACCAAAACCTTATTTGATGCCCATGCCATCACAGTGCTTGACTGGCCAGCCAACTCGCCGGACCTAAACACCATTAAGAATCTATGGGGTATTCTCAAGAGAAAAATCAGGGGCACCAGAGACCCAACAACAAAGAAGAGCTGACAGCAAGCATCAAGGAAATTTGGGCTTCTTTAACTCCAAGGCAATGCCACAGGCTGATAGTTCCAATGCCACGTCGCAACGAGGCAGTGATTAAGGCAAAGGGATTCCTAAGCAAGTATTGAAGATTGACATATAATTTTGAAAGTACCATATGGCCGAAATTATGTACAAACCGGGTTCCAAAAAAGTTGGGACACTAAACAAATTGTGAATGAAAACTGAATGCAATGATGTGAAGATGGCAAATGTCAATATTTTATTTATAATCAGAGTCAGAGTCAGAGAGTCAGAGAGAATTTATTGTCATTTGCACCGCATGTAGTACATGTGTTGAAAACGAGATTATGTACACAGGGTCCCAGTTACATCCAACAACAAATGCAAGAGAAATACAATAATAACATCTAGGATTAACTAAGAGAGACATCACATCAGCTAGTAATACACTAAGCCCTAATGTAGTAGAAAAACATCATTATAAACAGCAGCACGAACATGAGCAGATGGTCACAGATGAACGCAGCAACAAGAAACAGATCAGTATCAGTATGATGTGACATTTTGCAGTGTTTATTCTTATTATTTATTTATTCATGAGTCTGACAGCCTCAGGGTAGAAGCTGTTTCTCAGTCTAGTGGTTCTACATTTGATGCTCCTCAACCTCCGTCCCGAGGGGAGTGGTGCAAAGAGTGAGTGTGCTGGGTGAGTGAGGTCTTTCATGATGCAGGTGGCTCTTTTTCTCTTTTTCTTAATAGAACATAGATGACAGATCAAAAGTTTAATCTGAGTAAATGTAACATTTTAAAGGAAAAATATGTTGATTCAAAATTTCACAGTGTCAACAAATCCCAAAAAAGTTGGGACAAGTAGCAATAAGTGGCTGGAAAAAGGAAATTGAGCATATAACGAACAGCTGGAAGACCAATTAACACTAATTAGGTCAATTGACAACATGATTGGGTATAAAAAGAGCTTCTCAGAGTGTCAGTGTCTCTCAGAAGCCAAGATGGTAAGAGGATCACCAATTCCACCATTGTTGCGCAGAAAGATAGTGCAGCAATACCAGAATGGTGTTACCCAGCGTAAAATAGCAAAGACTTTTAAGTTATCATCATCAACCGTGCATAACATCATCAAAAGATTCAGAGAATCTGGAACAATCACTGTGCGTAAGGGTCAAGGCCGTAAAACTCTACTGGATGCTCGTGATCTCCGGGCCCTTAAACGTCACTGCACCTCAAACAGGAATGCCACTGTCAAGGAAATAACAGAATGGGCTCAGGAATACTTCCAGAAAGCATTGTCAGTGAACACAATCCACCGTGCCATCCGCCGTTGCCAGCTGAAACTCTACAGTGCAAAGAGGAAGCCATTTCTAAGCAAGCTCCACAAGCTCAGACGTTTGCACTGGGCCAGGAGTCATTTAAAATGGAGTGTGGCAAAATGGAAGACTGTTCTGTGGTCAGATTCATTCATTCGTTCATTCAACCTTTATTTATACAGGCTAGCCTCGTTGAGTCACGGGGACTCATTTACAAGAGGGACCTGTCTCACTCACACCAAACAACCATCCACTCTCACACTCACACCTAGGGTCAATTTAGAGTCACCAATCAGCCTAACAAGCATGTTTTTTGGTCTGTGGGAGGAAACCGGAGTACCCGGAGGAAACCCACGCATGCACGGGGAGAACATGCAAACTCCACCCAGAAAGGCCCCGGACCGGGATTTGAACCGGCAACCTTCTCGCTGAGAGGCAGCAGCTCTACCAGTTGTGCCACCGTGCTGCCCAGATGAGTCACGATTTGAAGTTCTTTATGGAACACTGGGACGCCATGTCATCCGGACCAGAGAGGACAAGGATAGCCCAAGTTGTTATCAACGCTCCGTTCAGAAGCCTGCATCACTGATGGTATGGGGTTGCATGAGCGCTTGTGGCATGGGCAGCTTGCATGTCTGGAAAGGCACCATTAATGCAGAGAACTATGTTCAGGTTCTAGAACAACATATGCTCCCATCTAGACGTCATCTCTTTCAGGGAAGACCCTGCATTTTTCAACAAGATAATGCCAGACCACATTCTGCAGCAATCACAACATCATGGCTACGTAGGAGAAGGATCCGGGTACTGAAATGGCCAGCCTGCAGTCCAGATCTTTCACCTATAGAGAACATTTGGCGCATCATAAAGAGGAAGGTGCGACAAAGAAGGCCCAAGACGATTGAACAGTTAGAGGCCTGTATTAGACATGAATGGGAGAGCATTCCTATTTCTAAACTTGAGAAACTGGTCTCCTCTGTCCCCAGACGTCTGTTGAGTGTTGTAAGAAGAAGGGGGGATGCCACAC
This sequence comes from Garcialebias charrua, assembly GCA_038048925.1. NCBI lineage: Eukaryota > Metazoa > Chordata > Actinopteri > Cyprinodontiformes > Rivulidae > Garcialebias > Garcialebias charrua. The sequence continues at coordinate 47,685 of JBBPBX010016332.1, forward strand.
AGTGGTAAAAATGGACTTGTCCCAACTTTTTTGGGATTTGTTGACGCCATGAAATTTTGAAACAACATATTTTTCCCTTAAAATGATACATTCTCTCAGTTTAAACTTTTGATCTGTGATTTGTGTTCTACTCTGAATAAAATATAATAATAATAATAATGAATTCAATTTATAACGCACTTTTCATTAATGAAAATCTCAAAGTGCTACAAAGTGCAACAGAATTAAATGTCAATAAAACAAGTAAAATCAATAACAGTATCAACTAAGATCAAAAGTAGAATCATGAGGAGGTAGAGTATGCTCGGTTGAAAAGAAAGGTCTTCAAGCCGCTCTTAAAGTCAACCACAGACTGTGGGGCTCTCAGACAGTCAGGAAGAGAGTTCCACAGGCGGGGGGCAGCCACACTGAAAGCCCGGTCTCCCATGGTCCTTAATTTGGTTCTCGGAATGTGAAGGAGATTACTGTTCTGTGACCGCAGCGACCGGGTGGATGAGTATGGAATAAGAATATCCTTCAGATAATCTGGTGAAGCTCCATGTAAGCATTGATGTGTAATGAGAGCAGTTTTGTACTGAATTCTGTAGGCGACA
>JBBPBX010016333.1:0-15839 GCA_038048925.1 Garcialebias charrua
TTATATCAAATATTCTCTGTTCCCTTTAAACACTTATATTTGATAGTACAAACATGTTGTTTACTTTGCTCCTTGATACAGAAAAGACAGTCTCCTAGCCTTGACAATATTTGGATTAGATGTTCTTGTAGGATCAGAACCATGACTTGTTTGTTTTATCTGTAAGACGTCAGAGCTTGTCAAACTCCACCTGCTTCTTGTTTAAATAGCTTGTCATGTCCAGTACAATTTGGAATTGTGCAGGACAATGTATTTGAGACCAAACTAGTTTCAAAGGACATTAAAAGCCCTTCCCCCTTGCAAGGTTGTTTGTCTGATTTAACACTGTTCTCTTGTTTATCTTTGTGTGGTTTTTATTAAGGTAACAGGGGTTTAAAATCCCCATCACACACCATTTCAAATACCTAATTAGATCAACGTTTTAACTTTTCATACAGTGATGAGAGCTGGAAACAGTTATACATTTGATAAAGTTATAAAAGATAATTTTAATAAGTGCCTAAAAACAGGTTGGATCTGAATGTTTGGGGTAATTTATACAGATTTAGTGCTGACTTTTTCTTATTTTTCATTTACAGGTCAAATCTGGACTGCTGATGATCTGTCAGCCCTGTGACAGAACGTGTAAGATAAAATTGTGAATAATTTATATTTGAAAAGGGGAAATGCACTTTACAATCACGTTTCCACAGCTGTGATGGACAAGCAGAGGAACCTTACCATAACTGGGTTTACATTCCTCCCCTTTTCAGCAGATTAATTAATGTTGAATGAATGCTTAATGTTGCAGTGTAACCAATGAAGGGAAAATCTATTTCCCTGCACCATTTTTTATTTATTTATCTTACAGGTTAACAGGTGGAACATGCAGCAGAGCAGAACTAATCACATTAACTAACAAACTAACCAACTAATCACTAATATATGCCAAGGTTTTCTCATTATTTGTTGAAACCTCTCAATTGTTGTTTACACCATATGTTGAAAGGATACATATGGTTATTCTTACACCTGTGAAGAATGACTGTGAGTTTGATCCAGGAGGTCCAGAAAGGATTGAAGGTTGTTGAGATGAATGAGTCAGACAGAATGTGAATGTTACAGACAGATTAATGTGACTATATATATGTTTGTGCTTGGTGAATGTGCAGTACAATAGTTGTGTGTTGATAGATTTTTGTGTGTTGATAGATTTTTGAGAAAGGTGTACAGGGTTCTCACTATTTTTCTATAGATATAATTTAGTTTTATCAATTTTGATTCTTAGATCTGAACGATAATTAGAAATGTTTTGGAGGATACATTTTAGCTGCACCTTGTTAAGAAGTATCAGAGTAGCCTAGCGGTGAATTTTACTGATAGGAAATGTTTGTGGTAGAACATTCTGGTACAGAGAATAATATATATATATATAGGAAATGGATGTGAATAAGATAATTGAGTTTGACAGGTTATGGAAGGATTTTTGTGTTTTCTGTTCTGATTAGATTAATCATAGGTTTAGTGTTGATTTTCTGAATGTGGTCTTAGCCCTTATCGCAGACATCTCTGAATAAGAGCAGTTGAGCTTTTTCTCAGATATCAGACTAGTCAACAGAGTATGTAGGGTTTTTCCCCTTACAGGTGTCTATGACGACGATGAAGATGAGATGGCCTGACTTGGCTAAAGCATAGTTTAGATTCTTTGCTAAGGTTAACACATACCAGAAATGGAGCAGAGTATATGCAATGTTTTGAAGTTTGTTAAGAGTTGATAAATCAATTTTTGGGAAATTTAAGGGTTTTTGAGAAAGTATTGAATTTATAAGGTAAAATTAAAGTCCAGTTGTTTTTTATTGAACGCCTTTTTAAAGGTATTGAATTTAACTTCATTATTCCTGCATATACCCTGTTGAGGCGTGATATTTGATAGGAGGGACAGTCCGCTTCATTTTATTGTTTTGTTTTTATTTTTATTTGTTTTATGGTTTCATTTTTACATTTATTTTTGTTTATTTTTGTTTGTTTTTGTTTATTCTTTATTACTTTTTCCGTTTGTTTTGTTTATTTCTTGTTACATTTATTTGTTGTTTTGTTTATTTTATTTTTATTCTTTGTTTTTGGTTGATTTCTTTGCTTTTTGTTACATTTATTTTTTAGATTGTTAGTTTTCTATTGCGTTTCCAGCATATAAGCTCTGACGGTTACCGTATATTTTCTGTTTAGTTTTTATTACCATTTATATTATTGCTTATTTTATATGAGGGTTTTATATTCTGGGTGGGTAACTTAGATGTAATATTGCTGTGGGAGGGAATGTTAGAGATTTCCAATGTGTATCAAGTTTTTAATTGCATTCTCACATAGAACATATAGGATTTTGTTGACATGATGTTTGTCATGTCAAAAGGGGAATTGAAATATATTTCTATCAGTATTACATTACACCCACTATGCTCCATTATTTGTATTCACTTAATTCTGCCTTATAACAAGACGGCTGAGACGAGCCGGTCTGAGCAGCCCAGTTCTCACCTCGTTCTACAGGTGTGCAGTGGAGAGCATCCTGTGCTCCAGCATCAACGTGTGGCATGGAGGCTGCACAGTTGAAGAGAGGAAAGCTCTGCAGAGAGTGGTGAAGGCTGCACAGAAGTCTGTTGGAGTCAGTCTCCCCACCATCACAGACATTTACACCTCTAGATGCAGGAAAAGAGCCACCTGTATCATGAAAGACCTCACTCATCCAGCACACTCACTCTTTGCCCCACTCCCCTCAGGACGGAGGTTGAGGAGCATCAAGTGTAGAACCACTAGACTGAGGAACAGCTTCTACCCTGAGGCTGTTAGACTCATGAATAAATAAAAATAAAATTAAAATAAACACTGCAAAATATCACATCATGGTGATGCTGATATGTTTTCTTGTTGCTGTGTTCATCTGTGACCATCTGTGACCATCTGCTCATACAAACTCATGTTCGTGCTGCTGTTTATTCCCACTATATTAGGCTTAGTGTATTACTAGTTGATGTTTTTCTTAGTTAGTTCTCGATGTTATTACTGTTTTTCTCTTTCATTTGTTGTTGGATGTAACTGGGACCTCGTGTACATAATCTCGTTTTCATCTCATGTACCACATGCGGTGCAAATGACAATAAAGACTCTCTGACTCTCTGACTCTGACTCTGAAATGTGACACTAGGCAGAACGTTTTTCTCTCGGGCTTTGTTTTCACTAGGGAACAGTTACACGCCTGCACATACACAGACATAACACTGGATGATTGACATATGAAGCTGATAGCTTGTTGGCTGAGAGGCGGATCACTCACAGAGTAGGGGAAGTTCTAGGGCGGTTCCAAGGCGGTTCGGTTCCAGGATTGGTCCCACGAGGCGATGACGTCATCTAGAGGTATAAAACCGTGGTCCGCCTTCGAAGATGTGTGTGTGGACTTGTGCTCGGAGTTGAGGTCTGTTGTCTGCTGTAAGGTTTATTCTTATATGTACAATAAACCTGCATAAAATTTGCACATTCGTTTCAGAGCTTCCTTCAACCTTTTGAATTTGCAACAGTGCGTAGGAACGGAACTCGTTCGTAAGTCGGGGACCACCTGTAATAAATTTTGGCATGTTAAAGCTGCTGTATGTAACTTTTCTAACAATATATTTTTAACATATTTCTTCACTCTGTCACTAGACTGATGTTAGAGAGGTAATCTCTGAAAAAAAAAAATAATAATAAATATATTGTCCCCTTGCTTCTCCAGGTGGTAAATAGGCATTTCTAAAAAGAAAAAGTGACCCGCCATTAACCAGCCAATAAAAACAGAGTTTGTAACCAGCCAATAAAAACAGAGCTTGAATTTGAATTTCAGCAGACCATGGGAGAGCAGAGCCATATATGGCTCTGAGGGGGTGGGATCAGAATGCTTTGCCTTTGAATTTTTTTCTAAGTGCTGCAGTTCTACAGAAACTGCAGACTGAACCTTTAATAACAGCTCAGTCTTATCACTCATGCATTCAGCGTCACACACTGTGTGCAAAAACTATTGTGACAAACGCAAAACATTTTCTAGGAAACTCAAAAATTTGTTCAATTCAAAATGACTGCAAACGCAAAACCATACTGAGGGAATGCAAAATTATTGCAAGGGAACACAATAAGTATTGCAAGGGAATGCATAACTATTTTGAGGGACCAGAAAGTTCACTCTCAATAGAGGGAGGTTTGTGAGGGAACACAAACTATTATAGGGACATAAACAATGCAAGGCAAGGGAACTGTATACTGTTTTTTTTTTTGACACAGCACTCATGTGGCTCCGTAAACCATTTTTGTTTTCAGGATTTGCACTCGATACAAGAGCAGCTTTTCGATGTTGAAAAATAACTATTTTTCCGAGTTCAATAATATCAGTATCCTAGCAAAATTATAACAACGTTGTTATTACCGAAAGGATGTTTTTAAACTTGTTGTCTATGCTTTTAAGTAAAACATTCCACTTGTTTTGTGCCACTTGGAGTTTGGTGTCACTCGGCGCTCTGTTAATAATCCTGCGTTAGCCGCTAGTTAGCGGCTAGCTAGTTACGCAGCAGCAGCTCAGTTTTCTTCGGTCAGCTAATCAAACATCGGACCAAAGCCCGACAAAATTCAGTGGGTGTTAGTTTTTCCTGCCCTAAAATGAAATTTAGCCGTTGATTTCAGCCTTCGGTGCTCAGCAGAAGAACCGTAAGAGGCGGATCTTTCCGTCAAACGTTTTAACAAGGTTCGTTTGCGGCCCCATTTCCCGTTTTTGGACGAGCTAGCTTCTCAGCTAATCGAGGATAGTCTGTTAGCATCGAGTGATGGCGGAGCTTCGGAGCCGCTGGTAAAAAATAAAAGGTACGTGTAAATATTTGCGACTAAAATGCAGATTTTTCCATCTACATACACAAAATATACATATTAAGTATTGGATTTTATAATATATAGAGTCAAACTAATGGGGTTTAACACGATTGGACATTTAGCCGAGCTCCTTCCTTCCAGGGTTTCTCACTTTCTGCCAACCAACTATCGGCGGTTTATAGAATTTTATATTAGCGTTTTTAAAATTTCCTGTAAATAACATGTTTACTACTGATGTAGATTAGTAATAATCTGTATTCCTTTAATAAGTTAAGGCTTGTGGCAACATGAATGAAATGGTTAGCCTTTAAAACAAGCCACCATCACCAGATTAACATGTTGCGGGTTAGTTAGGCAAAAGGAAGGTTTGTTTAATGTTAAGGGAGGGCTAGTTAGGTTAAAGGAAGGTTAGTTAAAGGTGAGAAAGGTTATGAGAATTGGTTAAAGGTTAGAGGGGGGTTAGTTAAATAAGTTAATTGTCAGAAAATGTTTAGTTAGGTTAAAGGTTAGAGAAGGGTTACCATAGTTAGGTTACAGGAAGGTTAGTTAAAGGTTAAAGAAGGGTTATTTAGGTTAAAAGAGGGTTATCTCAAGCTTAGAGCATGTTAGTCAGGTTAAAGACAGGTTAACAGAGGGTTAGTTAAATGTCAGAAAATGGTTAGTACTGTAGTTAGTAGTACTGTAGTAGGTTAGTGAAGGGTTATTTAGGTTAAAGGAAGGCTAGTTAAATGTTAGAGAATGGTTGGAGGAGGGTTAGTTAAATGTTTGAAAATGGTTGTTTATGTTAAAAGAAGGTTAGTTAAAGGTTTGTGGTTCTGCTAAAACCAGGCTGTGTTTGAGTGAGCAGTTTGAATTAAACCTGTCTGTAGACTTTATTGTTAGTAAAGAGCTCTTTGTGATGAACGGATGAGTTTCTGATTAAATTAGGTTTTATTTTCATTCTTTCGTGATGTTCACCCAGCCTCGGGTTTTTTGTGTAAAGTGTTTACTAAATCTTCATGTTATCAGTTAAATGTTCAGGCTTTGTAAAACATCTCTTATAAGTACAGGTGTCATAATCTTGAGTTGTTTTTTTTAGATCTTTCAAGAACAGGAAAGAAACTTAAAGAACCAGACTCCTGTCAGTCAGTTAACAGTTAAAACTCTGTGAGTCAAAGACAAACCATAGAAGCCTCTTGTTGATTTTACAAAAAGTTCACTTTCTGAGTAGGGCTGAACAATTAATTGCATTTGCAATAATATCGCAATATGATAAAAAGAGATTTTCTAATTGCGAAGGCTGCAATTTGACTGGTCACGTGACACAAATCTTTATCAACACTTTTAAAAAAAATACACGTCAAAGAAGACATTTACCGTACGATGGTTGCATGGCTAGAATGACAACAACCAGTGCTTCAACTTCAAGTAAGCAAAGTATCAGCCGACAGGGATCACTGACCGAACTGTTTGAACTTCAAACAGTAATTTTTTTTATATCAAATTTTTTACATTTATTTATTAACTGTCATGCATGTGAAGTTCAGACAGTAGATAGGAAGTTCACTTAACATGTTTACTATTATGTTTATGAAACAAGAAAAAATAGGAATGGTGAAAAGAAAAGGCATAGATTTGTTTGCTTTATTGTAATCTCTGTAAATAAATCTGACATTGTTTATTATTTCATTCATTCATTCATTCAACCTTTATTTATACAGGCTAGCCTCGTTGAGTCACGGGGACTCATTTACAAGAGGGACCTGTCTCACTCACACCAAACAACCATCCACTCTCACACTCACACCTAGGGTCAATTTAGAGTCACCAATCAGCCTAACAAGCATGTTTTTTGGTCTGTGGGAGGAAACCGGAGTACCCGGAGGAAACCCACGCATGCACGGGGAGAACATGCAAACTCCACCCAGAAAGGCCCCGGACCGGGATTTGAACCGGCAACCTTCTCGCTGAGAGGCAGCAGCTCTACCAGTTGTGCCACCGTGCTGCCAAAACTATAAAACAGTTATAAAACAGATTGATTTATTGCTTCTGTTTGTTGAAAAATACTTGAAGATATTTTTAAAAATCGTGTTTTAAATCACAATTGCAATTTATAGAAAAAAAATTGCAATTAGATTATTTTCCAAAATCGTTCAGCCCTATTTCTGAGCCTTTTCCTCAGTGGAGATGTTCTGTTGTCCTGGCTCCACTTGAACACCAGCCTCTTTGTCTCGTCCCTTCCTTTGGCTCGTCTTTCTCATTTTGTTGGTTTTATTAGTTTGTCCCTATCTATTCTTATTAGGATGCTTGTGTTGTGAACTGTGAGGAGGTCCATCCACTGGTTCTGCTGACCTTTCATTTAGCCGATCAATTTCATAGAGAAGACAAAATGCCCCACATTTTGTTTAATAATATTTTTAATGAAATATTTAAAGTGAAACTAAACCCTAATTTAACTTTTTTTAGCTGAGAAACTCCCTAGAATGTGTTAAAAAGGTTTCATAGCACTATGTCTGTGTTAATTTTCATGAAATTGTTCGTATTACCGTAGTTTAAATTGGCAATATTTGGTCTAAAAACGAGTACTGTATTCGGTAGTCCTATGGGTTGAACTGTGGTATTGCACCCTTATTTTCTCATTTGTTTACGATTCGCACAGTCATTAATTTTCGCACAATTTCGTCACAGCCTCTGCTGCCTGAGTATAAAAGTGGAGCCACTCCCCCGAGAAGGTCACTCCCCCCTCCAGAGTTCAGGGGTTGGATTAGCGATTAGCAACATAGCAATAGCATTGATGAGCGAAGCTGTTCCAAGAAGCTTTTCAAACTGATGTTCACCCACCCTTACACCATCAGGGTACAATCCGTTTGGAGGTTAGTACCATTTTACACCTTTCCATTCCATAATTTATCGTTTTGAGTATATGACGTGTTTCTTCATGTGCTGTATTTGCGGCCTGCAGCCTTGCTTCGTTGTGGCTCGCCCCACATAAGGTTGTGGCGTTTTCATCTGTTGATCAACGTTAGTTTGTGTTGTAGTTGTGTTTAAATGCTAAAAATCTAGTGTTTCTTATGAACACCGCAGTGTGTGTGAACTCTTATGAACTCAGATAAGGAAGACCGCGACATCAAAAAATAATGGACACTAGCTGGCGCTAATTTTAGCTGTTGTACTAGTTACGATGTTTTAGACACGGTGTTCTTTTGCTGCAAATAATGTTGTGGATCAAAGGTATTTATAAAATAATATGTACTTGGTGAATGAGTATCATGGTCATCAGCTCTGTGCAGCAGTATTTATTTTGCACTGGGTCATCTGTTTGACAGATCAACAAAAGTGATAAAACATTAATGTTTCTCAAGTATGCTTGTTTGTAAGGTGATTAAAATGTGTTGTTCTTTTTTATTTCCATGAGGCGTTCCACATCCAGGGAATCTCTGAGCCGTGCTTCACAGACATCAAGCTTCATTGGAGACATGTTGACATGTCACTTTGGAGGTGACATGAGAGCTGATTCACCAGGTATTCATGTTTTATTTATTACTTTTGTAGCCCACCTTTACCCTCTGTCTGCAGGTATTAATATTATTATTTAATTATTATGTTTTATTTATTTATTATTTTATTTATTACTTTTATTATGGCGGACATTATATAAAAAAAGTTTTAAAAAAGTTTATGCAACATTAATTCTTGTTTATTTGTTCATTGCTACCTGTCCCAACATTTTGGGGATTTGTTGACACTGTGAAATTTTGAATCAACATTTTTCTCCATTAAAATGTTACATTTACTCAGATTAAACTTTTGATCTTTTCTCTTTTCAGGACTGCAAATATCCAGGGTCGGGATGGAGTGAGTGGGAAGTCGACCGCTGCTACGTGTCCCAGATTTGTCCTCATGCATGAGGGAAAAAAATAAATAAACAAATTGATTACAAAAACTAGTTGTCTATGATTCATTTTATTAACAGTAAGTTAATTAAAAACAACAAAAGGTTCTGTGTCGTGTCAGCCCTGAAAACACACGGGACACCACCTCCAGCTCCTCTGTATGGACGCAGTGGACAGAAGAAAAAGCAGTCCCAACCACCTTCAGGATGCTCCACCTGCCAGCCAGAAAGCAAACACCAGGGTCTCAGCTGTACCAACATTGTCGTGGATGCAGGTCTCAGGAGATGAAGCTCTGGCCGAGACTCTCTGCATCATCTTCTTCTTCTTGGTTAAAGTAATCCTGGCTGCAATTACTCTGTGTGGCTGCTGGGTGCTTGAGTCATCACAGTTATCTGAAAAGAACATTTTAAAGGATACACAGTACATGTATTGTTAAATTTATTGCAATTGGTTTGGTTTGCATTAAGAAATATTTTCTCATTAATCTTATCAGCTGTGCTGTGCCCAGTTTTGATTAGCTGACACATAGCTTAAACAAATACTGTATACACGTCCTAACAAATATATATATTGTACAAGCTTATATAATGTTTCTAAACACGGATATTTGGAAACCAAATAAAAGATTTTACCACTGTTTGGTGCTAATTAATAGTCAATTCAAAAAACAATGTGTGTTTAGTTCTGGGTTGCATAACAAAAATAAGCCAAAGCGTCAAACAAAACGAGGGTAGGAGAAATCAATATTTTATAATAAAATTTATTATGAAACGTTACTTTTGTAATGTGCTAAGTAATAAGATGTGGCAAATTAAAGTGACAAACGACAAAAACACAGCTGTACACTGCATGCCATGCAGCTAAACACAGGTTTTTAATGTGTTCTGTGTTCAGAAGCATACGCTGAAGCTGTGTGTGTGTGATTAAATACACGCAACAACATTTTACAACTGTTATTTTAGTACAAGTTTAGGCATTTACTTACTGAAGACGCGACTATCCGCCATTTTGAAATCTAAACTTGGGGAGGGGTGGGAGTTTACCACTAGAGGGGGCGTGAACGCAGGACAACCCCCAACCTCCTCCCCTGCTTGTCTCTCGACACGCCCATTTTGAGGGAAATTTTGAATTAGGTCTGGGGGAGGAGTTACCGTTTCAACCTGTGTTGTGTTTCACTTTAATTATTTTCTGATTGTCTATGAGTTTTAATGTGGGCCTTCTGGAGGAAGATCAATAATAAAATCTTGAACATTCAGAGATGAATTTAATACATGTACTGTATTAGGTTTAATACATCTAAACAAGGCTACTCAGAAACAACGTTTAACAGAACAACCCAGTGCGTCCAGTGGACTTCTCAGAAGCAGTTCCTTATTTCTGTACTGTTACTGCCAGACTCCTACCGGGTCCAAAATATTTGTTTGTGCCCGTCTTCACCAGAATCCTTTGTCCAGTTCTCCCTAAAGTTTCTCCCAGACTGCAGAGACTTGAAGTCCAACTGGGCTCCTGTTAACTGTAGTGCATTGTTTTGAGCCAGAAGGGTGTTTTTAAACTGTCTGCTTCAAATCTTAATATTTTACAAATGTGCTGAAAGCAGGTTTGATTTGATGCCATGTTTGCTGGTTATTGGTTTCGGTGTGATGTTTACCAGCTCACACCTGTCCACATTTGTGTTGTGCACATAAATATAAATCAACGCAGGAACCGACTGCCACCATTCTCAAATAATGATTCAGAGGCACAGAGAACTAGAAATAAAGTAGAAAACAACACAAAGATGATCTTGACAAAAAACACTTCATCGTCTGCATCAGAGTTCATGATGTTGATATATTTTGTATTTTTCAGGAAAAGTCCTCCTTGTTAGGAGGACACCTACCTTCCCGGTAGGACTGGAAAGCACCTTGCATGGTAGTCTGCCGCCACCAATTTATGAATGTGTGTAGCATTCAATATATGTGTAGCACTTTGAGATTTTCAGTAATGAAAAGTGCATTATAAATTGAATTAATTAATATTATTATTATTATTATTATTATTGTTATGTAGCTCTGCTCTCATGACTCTTCAAACATCTTCACTTATACTTGTGGCCAAAAATTGGCATAAAATAATAACTAATAAATAAACGGGAGCCTTACAAGTCCTCAAAATGTCATAATTGTGATTGGCAGCTTAGCTGAACAAGTCTCTGATTGACCTTTGACCTTTCTTGTTTTGGTGTGCATCAAGAATTGTTAAAATCGAGGAGTTTGTCTAGTTAATTTCTGGTTCGGATGTTACATCTGTCGGCTTTTATATAAAGCTGTTTATTATTTGGAGTTTAATCTTTTTGTGCAGATTTCAGCTCCTCTTCAGCAATGAAATATATTTATAAAATATAATTTTATTCCAGTTGTTAGTTTATTGTCCTGCGGGGCTGAACCTAATGCAGTGAATAATTTTAATTGAAAATAAACCGTGTTAAATGCTGTTAGTCGTTTTCTGTGGCTGAAAGAGTTCATGTTGTCTTTTTATTTTCTAACCATCATTCCAACAGATTTAATTATTATCACATAGCACTGCAGGGAATTAAATATTCAAACGGTGGCAGGATTTGCTTCTCATGTGCCTGACATGTTGGAGATTTATGCATTCTTTGAGTCTTCTAAATAGCGGCTCCTAATTTTGTTGTTTGGACTCCAATGTGAGTCATGAAACTCAGCAAGTGGGCGTTGGAGAATGTCTTGAAAAATTGTATTGACTTTAAAATGATTGTCATTAGAATATTTAACCTCAAGGAGGCAACATTCATAAATTGATAAAATATTATTACAGAGGTTCTGTTTGAAAAATTTCTATAATTAGAACCAGAAAATGGTTGGGTCAGCGTCTCTGCAGCTTTTAATTTGGTGGGTAGAACCCTGAAAAGTTGGTGAATCTAATCTAAAAGTTGATCACATTTAATCACACGTGGTCGTTTTCTAACAGGAGGGTTTTTCTGGAATAAATCCAGCAAAGTTAGTCCTCCTTTTCTGTTAAAGTTCATCTGAAATATCCTGATTTTACCCTGAAGAATTAACCCAAACAGATCATTTTAACCTGACTGAGGTCACATCCAGGTTAGAGTGACTCTAATTTATCTGTGGGGATTATTGTAATCTTAGCGGCATTATGTGGACATGTTTACAGTTTAATCTCAGAGTTCATCTGTCGACGCGCTGCTGATTCACAGCTCATGACTTCACTTTCTGTGGCGTCAGAGCTGAACAGGACGGAGATAAAGCTTTGGTTGGTGGAGAAGAGGAACAGTGACAGCAAATTTACAACATTTTTGTAATTCCCCTTAATGAACTGTTAGCTTGTCTTAAAGTGGTTATCTGCTCTGTCAGCTCAGTTTCAGGTAATAATTACTGGTTTTATATTTAAAATTTAGCTATATTGAAAACATCGTTTTTAGATAAGAGGTGCAGAGTTTTGTACCTTTTACCGGTACACCCCGACATCAGAATGTGGAAATGTAAAACAAACAAACCAACCTCTGGCTCGTCTCTGCCTAAAGAACCTTGAAAACAAATGCCAGGTTGCTGGCTCACAGAGCCTCCTGGTTATCAGGATTTATGTGTCTGCAGGATTCATATCTAAACCTGTGCTTTCCAAACTTTTTTATTTTCTGACCCACAAAATGAAAACAAGTGAAATTTAAAGTGAACACACATTTCTAAAAAGCCCATGAAACAAGCAGAACAACATTAACATACAACGACCTTATCGTTTTTTTTATATAAAGTATGACTATTGTTTTTATTTACCATATATTTATGAAGAGTTTTTCTAAACATGTGCTTTTAATAATCTCAAGTATTCTTTGAAAATCATCTCGAGCTCCTTCTTGTTTCATGGCCCATCATGAGTTCCTGACTCAGGCTTTGGGAACCAGTATTCTAACCCAGAATGGGAAGAGTGGGAAACTGTCAGGGGATTTTAGGTAAAGCTCATCATGTTAGTTATCACTAATTAATGTTACATTAATGTTGAACCATGTGTGTGAGGTCAAGAGTCTTTTGTCTATTCAGAGAGGAGCCTGCAGGTGCACCTGATAAACTCCAAGACCTTTTCCGAGTTTGTAAGCTGGAAAGCCAAGGTCGTCTTGACCTCGCCTCTGTCTGATAAGCGTGTATTGTAAAGCACTTCCTCCCACACTGTCCAGCACAGATTGTCACTGACAAGTTTCAAAGCATGTAACTTTTGTACATCTCTGAAAGTTTCCTCGTGACCGGCGTCTAGTCGTCTACCCTTGCAAGTAGAGACCGGTTAAAAATCTTCTCGTGTCCTCGGAGTGGCTTATTTGAGTAAATACAAACCGGATTCCAAAAAAGTTGGGACACTAAACAAATTGTGAATAAAAGCTGAATGCAATGATGTGGAGGTGCCAACATCTAATATTTTATTCAGAATAGAACACAAATCACAGATCAAAAGTTTAAACTGAGAGAATGTATTTTAAGGGAAAAATATGTTGTTTCAAAATTTCATGGCATCAACAAATCCCAAAAAAGTTGGGACAAGTCCATTTTTACCACTGTGTGGCATCCCCCCTTCTTCTTACAACACTCAACAGACGTCTGGGGACAGAGGAGACCAGTTTCTCAAGTTTAGAAATAGGAATGCTCTCCCATTCATGTCTAATACAGGCCTCTAACTGTTCAATCGTCTTGGGCCTTCTTTGTCGCACCTTCCTCTTTATGATGCGCCAAATGTTCTCTATAGGTGAAAGATCTGGACTGCAGGCTGGACATTTCAGTACCCGGATCCTTCTCCTACGTAGCCATGATGTTGTGATTGCTGCAGAATGTGGTCTGGCATTATCTTGTTGAAAAATGCAGGGTCTTCCCTGAAAGAGATGACGTCTAGATGGAGCATATGTTGTTCTAGAACCTGAACATAGTTCTCTGCATTAATGGTGCCTTTCCAGACATGCAAGCTGCCCATGCCACAAGCGCTCATGCAACCCCATACCATCAGTGATGCAGGCTTCTGAACGGAGCGTTGATAACAACTTGGGCTATCCTTGTCCTCTCTGGTCCGGATGACATGGCGTCCCAGTGTTCCATAAAGAACTTCAAATCGTGACTCATCTGACCACAGAACAGTCTTCCATTTTGCCACACTCCATTTTAAATGACCCCTGGCCCAGTGCAAACGTCTGAGCTTGTGGAGCTTGCTTAGAAATGGCTTCCTCTTTGCACTGTAGAGTTTCAGCTGGCAACGGCGGATGGCACGGTGGATTGTGTTCACTGACAATGCTTTCTGGAAGTATTCCTGAGCCCATTCTGTTATTTCCTTGACAGTGGCATTCCTGTTTGAGGTGCAGTGACGTTTAAGGGCCCGGAGATCACGAGCATCCAGTAGAGTTTTACGGCCTTGACCCTTACGCACAGCGATTGTTCCAGATTCTCTGAATCTTTTGATGATGTTATGCACGGTTGATGATGATAACTTAAAAGTCTTTGCTATTTTACACTGGGTAACACCATTCTGGTATTGCTGCACTATCTTTCTGCGCAACGATGGTGGAATTGGTGATCCTCTTACCATCTTGGCTTCTGAGAGACACTGACACTCAGAGAAGCTCTTTTTATACCCAATCATGTTGTCAGTTGACCTAATTGGTGTTAATTGGTCTTCCAGGTGTTTGTTATGTGCTCAATTTTCTTTTTCCAGCCACTTATTGCTACTTGTTCCAACTTTTTTGGGATTTGTTGACGCTGAAATTTTGAATCAACATATTTTTCCTTTAAAATTTACTCAGATTAAACTTTTGAGCTGTCGTCTATGTTCTATTATGAATAAAATATTGACTTTTGCCATCTCCACATCATTGCATTCAGTTTTTATTCACAATTTGTTTAGTGTCCCAACTTTTTTGGAATCCGGTTTGTAGAGATGATAGGATACAGTATTTATTTATTCAACAGAAACTGTAAAAACAGTCTTGACCTGGATTGTTGGATTTAAACAAGCAGTTCTGTAACATATTTACAGAAATTTTGAACCTTTTGTTTTTAGGAAAATAAACACAATATGTAAAAAAAATTGTTTTAAACTAGTTTTTTTGTTCCACACAGTTTATTCTTTTAGCGTTGTCGAAGTAACTGAGTTCATGAATCTTATTCTCCTGTTCTCCTCCTTTAGCCCCGCCTCTGCATGGCGATCACAGACTGACAGCGGTGGCAGTGAGCAGCCAATCAGCTGAGGCCCCCCACTCCAAAGCAACATGGCGTCCCATCAGAGGAACTCAGTCCGGATCCTGTCGAGCCGGGAGCGGGGATCCCAGACCTTCGGCTCTCAGAGGCTCCTGCAGCTACTGGTGGAGGAGAAGGTCCGCTGGATGAAGTGGCAGAGCCAGGTGGGTTTGAGCACGCTCAGATCGCTCAGACAGGTGGCTCAGGTGTTTCAGTACAGACTTAGGCCCCAACACTATAAAGTTTACTTATCAGGTCAGATTTCAAAAGGTAGAAAGAAAAATAAATCATATTTACAGATGAAGTAAGATGTCTTTATAAAAATTTTAAAGGTAAATATTGATCAAACAGAACTGATAAAGTTGGACATAAAAACATGTTTCCAACCCTGAACAAATCTTTAGTTAAAAACAAACTAAAGATATTCAGTTTAATCCCTCTGCTTACAACCTTTTATTTTTCCACATCAATTTAATGGACAGTTCATGTTGACCTTAGAGACTGTTTTTTTATTTTTTTATTGGAAATTATCAGACGTTTTTTGTCTTAAATGACATCTGAAATTAAATTAATAAAACAAGGAGACATTTTAATGTCAACCTTCCAAGATCTTAGTTCAAACTCTGTTCTATCACTTTTAAACTCAAACCTGTTAAACTGAACCATCTGCTGTTTTTACCTAATATTAGACAGAACTTTGGGCCCGTTGGGGTCAGACCCTTACTTTAGTCCAAGTAGTTTCTGTGAGTGATTTATCAACATTTTGTTGAAGTTTTTCTGTTTTGAGAACTAGTTCACGGTTCTGGACACGGACAGCCGACGGCCCTTCGTGCTTTTTGCTCTGAAACACGGTTCTGGTGTTGCTTTGGTCAGCAGG
>JBBPBX010016333.1:19131-34939 GCA_038048925.1 Garcialebias charrua
AAAAATAATAATAATAATTTTATAAACTATGCAGGCTTGTCTTCATATTAAGAAATAAAGCATCAAGTTAAAGCGAGTATGTTTTACTCCTTGTACTCACTTCAGTGTTCATATATTTGGAAAAGAAATGACAGGAAAACTGAACTAACTTTGTTGTTTGTATAAACAGTAAATTTCAGTTTTATGTCGGCTTTAGTCAAAGCTTGAAAGAGCCGCTGAAGAGAGACCAAAGAGCTGCATGTGGCTCCAGAGCCGCAGGTTGCAGACCCCTGGCAGATATATTTGAATAATACTGACTTTAATTCATCTAATGATTATTTACCATCTAAAGAGGTAAATATTCAGGAGAAATGGCTGTAATTAAGACATTTTCTTTATGTTTTACTAACTTATAACCTAAAAGAATGAAAGTAAAACCAACAGGCAGCTTTATTTTTTTATGTGAACTTTATTTCTTTTTTTTCTCATGTAGGACCCTGATGGCCTCCACACACGTCAACCACAACATTTACATTACGGAGGTAAAGACTGGAAAGTGCCTACATTCCCTAGTGGGCCACCGTAGAACCCCCTGGTGCGTGACCTTTCACCCCACCATCCCTGGCCTGGTGGCCTCTGGGTGCCTTGATGGCGAAGTCCGGATCTGGGACCTGCACGTGAGTACCCGCTCCCTCCTCTGAAGAACTGGATCAGGTGGTAACAAATACAACGAAGGCTGCAACTCTGTCAGTTTAACAGATATGGAGCTTAAATTTGTTGTGGTAGTAGCTGAGGGTCATTCCCAATCCATACTGTGAACTAACTAATCTGAATTAATCTGAAAGGTGTTGTCAAATCAGTTTCATCAGAGAAAAAGACAAAAGTTGTCTTGATAAAACATTCCTTTATTGACAGGCTACTGTAGAAACATGAGTTTATAAAAATATCACAGTTTGAAAACCCACGTTGGATTTTAATTTTTGTTCTGTCAAAAGGTTTGATTGTCTCCCTAAAATGTGACTGATGTTAATGAGCTGAATATTTTATTTGTTTGGGTTTAAATCAAGAGACATTGGCCCTCATGCACGAACCGTTCTTACGCACAGATTTGTTCTTATACTGTGCGTACGAGTGATTTAGGATCATTTGTGGCATCCAACAATGTTTTCGTATCCTAGGATTTTTTTCAGATACGAACAAAATTTACGTGTGGTCCAGACCTGTCGTATATTTTACGAGCAGTCAGTCTGCTGTTATCCAGACGGCCTTTTCTCCACTAATAACTTTATATTTCGTTATTTAGAAAATATTTTGAGTTTAAAAACAATTAAATGCAACCACACATATTGGTTTAATTAAAGCGGCTTCAACACCCCCCCCCCACGTCCACCACCTTGCGCCACCCGCGCGTGACCCCCCGCGCCACTCATGTCGACCACCGTGTGCCACGCAACGCGCCCGCGCAACCACGCCACGCGCCCCCACCCCGCGCAACTCATGTCGACCACCGTGTGCCACGCAACGCGCCCGCGCAACCACGCCACGCGCCCCCACCCCGCGCCACTCATGTCGACCACCGTGTGCCACGCAACGCGCCCGCGCAACCACGCCACGCGCCCCCACCCCGCGCAACTCATGTCGACCACCGTGTGCCACGCAACGCGCCCGCGCAACCACGCCACGCGCCCCCACCCCGCGCAACTCATGTCGACCACCGTGTGCCACGCAACGCGCCCGCGCAACCACGCCACGCGCCCCCACCCCGCGCAACTCATGTCGACCACCGTGTGCCACGCAACGCGCCCGCGCAACCACGCCACGCGCAACTGTCGGCACGGCCCCCCCACCCCGTGCCACTGTCGACACACACACACACACAGCGCCGCTGCAGAGACAGGGGAGAAAAAAGCGAAACCAGCTTATTCAGTTGTTTCATGTCATTTTTAATATAAACTGCCTGTTGACTGTGGGCGCTCACTGATGTCATCTGTATTCTGTGTGGGTCTGCGCTCAGATCCGGGGCTGACACTATGATCAAAGGCGAGTCAATTTTAATTCGCCAAACGCGTTTGTGTGTTTTCTGACGCATAAAAGCCGGAATGAATGGACACTTCCTGCTCGCGGTGGCAGGAAACTATATCCTTATATGGTGTTTTGAGGGGTGGGAATTATGTAAATAACCACTCGCGTGCACGAGCAGGTGAATAGAACAGGTGGGATTCATCATTATTTACACAGCTCATATACACACATTTCCTGACGATAGAAGACTTTGTTGGATCTGACGTGGCATGTTCGTACGAACACTTCGTACGAACAAAAGTAGGAGAAATTTAGGATAAAAATACGAACATTTTCGTGCATGAGGGCCATTTATTGTAGCTGCAGTGCTTTGGAAATACCTTCAGTTGTGTTTGTTTTTCTAATTAGCCACAAGCTCCATAAACACAGAGACTGACAGTTTTTTGTCCTCTGTCTCTGATCTGAAAGCAGAGATCCAGTCTTTAAAAACTACCGTAGTTGTTGGTTGTTTTGAGCTGTTTTTTTTCCCCACGAGTTCAGAGTTGTTTTTTCTTTACAGGGTGGGAGTGAGAGTTGGTTTACAGAGAGCAACGTGGCCATCGCCTCGCTGGCCTTCCACCCGACCGCTCAGCTGCTCCTCATTGCCACCAACAACGAGCTGCACTTCTGGGACTGGAGCCGCCCGGAACCGTTTGCTGTCGTGAAGACGGGCAGCGACACAGAGAGAGTGAGGTGGGTCAAAGATGGAGGGTCTCATCGTATTCGCACCGAGGCTGAGAGCCACAGGCAGTCAGAACGTCATGATTAAACTTTTACAACTTGAGACGCTTCAGACAATAAACAGGACATCGTTTTGGAAAAATAAATTACTGAATCAAAACAGAGAAACAAGTTTTTTTTTAGTTCATGTTTTGTGCAGCAGGAAATTTGATTGATCTGATTTCAAAACAGTTGAATTTAAACACCAACAGGGTCTTGTTTTGTCTCATTAAGTTTGTTTTGTGTTTAATGTAGGTTGGTGAGGTTTGACCCTCTGGGTCACAACCTGCTCACAGCGATAGTGAACCCATCCAATCAGCAGGTGAGTTCTGTGTTCTGGTTCTGTGACTGACGTTCTGAGAGGTTTATGGCAACTATGGCAGTTGGATGCTTCTTTTCAGCTTCTCTTCATCTGAAGAGGTTTTTATTATCTTTTTCTTTTGTCGTACACTCGTCCAGTTGAACCAGATTGCTTTAATTGTTCCTGTCTCTTCCGTTGCGCAGAGTGAAGAGGACTCTGAAGTTCCGATGGACAGCGTGGAGATGCCTCACTTCCGTCAGCGCTCCTTCCTGCCGTCCCAGCCGGTTCGCCGGACTCCCATTCTCCATAACTTCCTCCACATCTTATCATCTCGTGCGCCAGGGGCTCAGGGGAGTGTGGAGCAACAGCGGCCTCTCGCTGAAACCGGTGGCAGTATCGGGGAATCTCCTAGCGTGCCTCTGGCCCAGTACCCTGGCTCTGAACGTGGACCCCCACTCCCAGGTTGCACCCAGCACCTGGGCCTGATGTGCTTGTGCACCCGCTGCTCCGTCAGTCGGAACCCCTCTCTGGCTGCTTCCTTGGGGACTCAGCCCGACCCGTCCTCGCTCTCCCCGGCCTCCACCTTCTCGTCGGCACGTACAGAGCCCAGACAGCCCTCATATCACCCTTCCGCCTTCACCACCATCTACCAGAACACCAGCGCTTATCTCAACTCCGTCATCCCCAGCACCATGGAGCAGCTCTACAACCGCAGGCCGCCAACGGACTGGACCCGCAGCCTGCTGGGCATGAGGGACGGTGGGGTTGGACCAGCCATACTGCCCCCCAGGACTTCCTCCTCTTCCTCCGTCAGCCTCTTGTCGTATCTCCGGCAGCAGGACGGCTCGTCTCACTCCCCCGTCTACACATCTGCCACCGAGGGGCGAGGTTTCCCCCAGCAGGGAGACACGGGGGCCCGAGATGCTGCTGGTACAAGTAGCGGCCACCACCCGTTCTGGGAAGGCTCGCGCGGCACCTCGGCCTCCTTCCGTAACGTCCTGCAGTGCAACCTGAGCCGCTACTTCCTGGAGATCGACCGTATCGACATTGACCCGACTCTGGGGGGCAGCGTGGGGGAGGGCGGCCAGGAGCCCAGCCAGGAGCTGCTGAACAACAACATGGACCCTGAGAGACCGGGGCCGTCCTCTTCCTCCTCCTCTACCTCCCCAACAATCATCCACTACCAGCCTCCTCCTCCTCCTCCCCCCGCCTCCCATAGCTCGGAGAACATCGCTCCTCCTCCGGCCTCCCGGGGCCACCTGAACCGCTGCCGGGCCTGCCACAACCTGCTGACCTTCAACCATGACTCCCAGCGCTGGGAGCGCACCAACCAAGCCTCCTCCACCGCCGCCTCTGCTCCTGAGCCCCCCTCCTCTTCCTCCTCCTCTTCTCCTTACCCTCCAGCTGTGCCTCTCTGGCAGCCCGAGGACAACAGGAGGACATTTGAAACTCAGACCCTGGACAGGAGGCTGGTTCCAGAGTCCAGTGAGCAGCCGCCACCCCCTCCAGTGGGAGGAGCAGCAACTGTGGCCTTCCCCATAGCCACGCCCACCAACCCGCCCAGCGAGCAGACGGTGGGCTTGGTGTACAACCACGATACGGCACAGTGGGAGAGGGTGTACCGGCAGGCCGCAACTAGCCGAACCGCTGATCCACCGGAGGCCTTAAGCCAAGAAATGCCTGTTGACCCCCCAGACGAGGACTCCCTGAGGAGGTACGACCCATCTTCATCCTGTGAAACTTCACCATCAGCTGAAGAAACTGCTCTAATCATCCAGTGATGCGTTTCTCCACAGGCGTCTGCTGGAATCATCTCTGTTGTCGTTGTCTCGATACGACATGTCAGGATCCAGAGACCACCCCATCTACCCCGACCCGGCCAGGTACGCCCACACACCTGACCCACCTGACACTTTATCATCAGAAAACAGGTCTGTGTCAATCTGTTTAGTTCAGTTTTTATTAGCTTTTTAAATCTGCTGCTGTTATTAATAAAATATCTGATACTTTATGGACTTTATGCAGTTTAAAAGTTTGAAGCGGAGACTTTGAGCTTCATGGTTGATTAAAGTCTTTATTATTTTAATCAGCGAGTTGAATTTCTGGCTTCAGATTGTATCTGCACCTGAAGACTGAAGTGTTTTTCCCTCAGCTTTATGAAACATCTCTTTTTTTTTTGCCTTCAGACTTTCTCCAGCAGCGTACTATGCCCAGAGGATGATCCAGTACCTGTCGAGACGGGACAGCATTCGCCAGCGTTCTCTACGGTACCAGCAGAACCGCTTGCGGGCCATGTCCACTTCTTCCGACAGCCCGACTAGCAACCCGTCCAATTCAATGGACAACAGCGACGTGGACTTTGAGGAGCTAGAGTGAGTGTTCTTTTTTTATTCATCTTTATGACCCAACTGGTGGGTTCTGTGTGGAAGTTGTTGGAGACGAGCTGTTTGGAGCGACGCAGCTGTTGCGACAACCGTTAGTAATGTCAGGAATTCGTTTTACCTGCAGGAGGTGGCAGAGACCCAGCAGGTCTGAGTAACAGACCAGGAGACCAGACAGCTGATTTTTTTAATGTTCTGAGAGAAACAGTTCAAAAACCAACTGATGTTCCTCACCAGACCAAGACATTATGCAAAACCCCTGCAGCTTTGTGTCAGCAGACACAACTTTGTGTCTTCAACTAGTTTCCAGCAGTCTTGAGCGTCTAAACTTCCTGTCAGAGCTCAGAACTTCAGTTCCTGTGAACCAATTATTTCAAATCAGTTTTTAAAGTTGGTGATTGTTGCTGCTTGTTTTCCTGAAAGTTTTGCAACTTTTTGATCAACTCCAAAGCTGCACAGTTTTTCACAGAGCAACGTATTTCTTTGACAGATGAAATTGTCCAGGGTGTCTCGGTCTTCTCAGCATTAAAGCTTCATGTTCTAAATATTTTTTGTTTTTATTTTGCAGTGATAATGGAGACAGGTCAAGACACCGGACGCCACGAAATGCCAGGATGTCTGCACCCTCGCTGGGTCGCTTCGTCCCTCGGTGAGGAGCTCGGTAGTCCTGCTGCAGAACATTTACTGCTGCGTGTATTTTACCCAGAGCTCAAATGCAGAACGATTTGGTTTTTTGTCTCACCTCTTTTCCTGTTGTCCTGCAGGCGTTTCCTCCTCCCAGAGTACCTGCCTTATGCTGGAATCTTTCATGAACGAGGGCAGCCTGGTCTGGCCACACACTCCTCTGTCAACAGAGTGCTTGCTGGTAAAAAAAATAAATAAAAGACACGCACACATACCAATCTCAGAAACGGCCCACAACTGAACCCTGCTGTTCTTCACTTTATTTTTCACTTTTTCTTTCATAACTCCCTTGCTCTGAGTTTAAGTGAGAGTTTCTTACAAACAAAAATAAAGTTTGGGGGGGTGGGAGGTGTTCTGTTGACAGGGCAGGGCGCCCTGCTTGTATATTTGTAGGAGAAGTACTGTATCCTATCAGAACATTGCTGGAGCGTAGGAAATCACACATATTGAATACGCTGCTCCCATGCTCCACCCAGGACCACAGTATGCTGCCATGATGGAGCTTGCTGCAGAGGTTTTGTGCATACTCTGGATTATTATTGATTTATTGGATTATTATGGATTTATTGTGCTCTTAACACAAATAATGTGGAGCCACTGATACTCACATGAAGACCTTCAAACCCCTGCAGTAGGGGTGAGCCATAATGTATCATTCATGATAATACCGGTAAAAAAAACTTACCCGGGAATTTCATGGCGTAAATACATCAGTGTTTTCTCTATCAATATACAAGCAGGGCGCCCCGCCCTGTCAACAGAACCGAGCGCGCCGCCTACCAAACGAACTGCGCAACCCCCCACCTGTTGGTACTGGGGTAACGGTAAACTGCTGCACGTAATACTAGCTAGCTAAAATCTAAAGGCATCGCTCACGTTGCCACTTCCCTCACACTGAACCCCACCCCCCTCCCCCACTCAAAAACTGCCAGTACAAACAGTGCGGCCAGCTGTGTCTCTCCCCCACCACACACACAACTTGAAAACTGCAGGTACAAACAGCGCACAAGTTCAGCAGATAGTGAGAGTGATCCTCCTAAGTGGTGGAAAGTGCACAAGGTTACCTTTTCTCAGTTTAGCCACTTAGCAAAAACCTTCCTGTGCATCTAAGCCACTAGTGCAGCCTCTGAAAGTTGTTCAGCACAGGAGGGAACATTGTTACGTGTAATGGGTCTGAAGCCTGCTTCAGTGAAATAGGTTTGTGTTCTTGAAGAAGAATCTGAAACTTGATAAATGATACCCAGCTAGATGACTATGTTCTGATCAGCAATCCTTTCAGGCAGCATTTCATTTGTTTTCAGCATTTGTCACAAGTTTTGGAAGTTCTACCTCATTTAAAGGCAACATATTTTTTGTTGTATGTTACATTTATGCTTAACAGATCTTGAGCTTTTATTTAATTTACCATATTTTCCGCCGTACACGTCGCACCACCTTATAAGTCGCATCAGTCCAAATACGTCCAATAAAGTGAAAAAATCCATAAATACGTCACTTCGCGACAACCCAGAAATGTGGGCTGGTGGTGAGCCAAAAATCGATTGGCTGCCAAATGGCAGCCACGGGAGTATGCACGGGAAGACTTTAACAAGAAGTTAACAAGATTATCAATTGAAAACAATTATTTGTTTGCTTGAAATTATAGTAAAGGTGTGTTTGTCTAACTTTTGCTTAATTAATGCACTTTGACGTCAAATCAGCTGCATTTGAAAAGCCGCTATGCGGAAGTAGGAGCGCGCAGAGGAACGAGTTGCTACGCATTCATTTCTTCACAATTTAACAAGATGGATGGATGTGGATCCAGTTTGTTTGAAAAAAATTTCTGTCCTCAGGGGCTTCCATCGGAGACGGTCAGTCTGCAGTCGCCAGCAACATTGCCAACACCACCTACCGCCTGCAGTGGTGGGACTTCACCAGATTTGATCTGCCTGAGATCAGTAATGGTACGACTGCTTTGCTGTTCCCTTTTCTGCTGATAATGAACTTTTTAGGGCTCTAAGATGGTATTAAACTGTTGTTCTTCATCTTGAGATGTGAAGAAATCACAGTACAAGAAAGAAATGTCTTCTAATAAAACTGCTAAACCTTTTTCTCCTGCAAAGCTTTTTATAGCTCACCAGTTTGTTTCTGATTGCTGATTCAGAAAACTTTTTTTGTTTCTGGGTCATCCTTTCTGATTCCTGTCACTGAATCCATCTGTGAACCTAAAGTCTTTAAACGTTACAAAATCTTTCAGACTAGTGTCACTGAGCTGCAACTGTCAGACTCGACAGCAGTGAGAACATTTATATTTGTGACCAAGCGGCCTGCCAGTTTTTGAAAATCACAGCCTAGTTTCTTGTGCACGGCTTGTTAAACAGTATTCTGAGCTGTGCACGTTATGTCGTTACCACCTCCACCCACACACGTACCAACGTTTGAAGACATCCTCGGAAATAAACCAAACTCCATCAGCAGCTCAGTCAGAATCTAGTCTGCAGACGGTTTGGGTTGACGGGAGTTGCTTTGATCTCTTTTCCAGCTTCGGTCAACGTTCTGGTGCCAAACTGTAAAATCTACAACGACGCTAGCTGTGACATCTCTGCAGACGGTCAGTTGCTGGCAGTTTTCATTCCCAGCAGTCAGCGGGGTTTCCCTGACGAGGGCATCCTGGCCATCTACTCCCTGGCTCCGCATAACCTGGGAGAGATGCTCTACACCAAGAGATTTGGTTCGCTTTGACCCTTCAGCTTCCTAGAACTGAATTCAGTTTCAGACCCGGTTCCTAACGATGCTGTTCCCCCTCCGCAGGTCCTAATGCCATCTCTGTCAGCCTGTCGCCGATGGGCTGCTATGTAATGGTGGGTCTGGCCTCCCGCAGGATCTTGCTGCATCCCACCACCGACCACATGGTGGCGCAAGTGTTCCGCCTGCAGCATCCGCATGGAGGAGAGACGTCCATGAGGGTGAGATGAGATGCACACACCTCGCTCTGTTCTGGTTCTGGTCAGTGTGTTCTGGAGTTTAGATTTAACCACATATAGGAACAAAAAATAAATAAAAAACTTCTGCTCATTCTTTGTAATAATTGTTAACCTTCAGGATGTTCCAACCTCTGCTCTTTATCTAAAAACAAAAATGTTTGTTTTTGTCTTGTTTGTTTGGTGTTCAGATGGTTTTCAGCGTTGTTTACCCCATGGCTCCGGACCAGAGACGCCACGTCAGCATCAACTCGGCTCGCTGGCTCCCAGATCCAGCCATGGGTCTGGCTTACGGAACCAACAAGGGAGACCTGGTCATCTGTCGGCCCGTGTGAGTCTTTATGCTCTTGCCTCCTCTCTAACTGCTGTTTCCAGCATCACAATCACATCATGACTGGATCCTCTGAAGGAAGCAACATTTAGTCTGAGTGAGCAAAGTCCCAGAGGAGGAGGAGGATTGAGTTCACACCAGGGTGAGGTTGATCCGAGGATGGGGAGGCTGCCGGACAGACCCGGTAAACCCAAACGCTCCTGGAGCCCATGCTTGACCACAGATGGAATTTATAAAACTACCGTATTTTTTCGGACTATAAGGCGCACTTAAAATCCTTTTAATTTTCTAAAAAAAAATAAAAAATCAACTGAGTTTTATAATCCGGTGTGTCATGTATTAATTCTGGTTGTGCTTATTGACATCGAACCTGTTTTCAAACCTTATATGATATTAATGCTTCGTGTATTTTTAGTTGATGTTTTTCTTAGTTCATATCTTAGATGTTATTACTGTTTTTCTTTTACATTTTATTGTTGGATGTAACTGGGACCCTGTGCACATAATCTTGTTTCATCACATGTACGAATGTCATGTGGTGCGAATGACAATAAAGATTCTCTGACTCTGACTTACAGTGAAACACATTTCTAATTGTTGGTGATTCTCGGTCATTCAGGGGAGGACAGTACAAGGTGCAGACAGGAAATGTACTCTCATTTATTAAAAGAAAAACTCACAAAGGTCACTGAAATGACTTGAAACTGACAAGTAATAAAACATTTTTTAAATGTACTAAAAGCTAACTAATGAAAATCAGTCATAGCTTTTGAATTTTATTTCAACTACAGTAATGTATTTATTTACTGTATTTAAATATTAAAACTGGCCTTTAAAAATGTATTTTCCCCAAGAAAAGGTCAAAACTAATCTGTCCACAGGGACATGTTAAACTCAGGTGCATCCTGAAATCAGCATCTCAGGTGTCTTCAGTCTGTAATCAGTCAGTCTCTGTTTAAAGGGTGACAGGTAGTCACAGGGCTGTTTGGTGTCATGGTGTGTAACACTGAACACGAGAAGCTAAGGACTCAGGAGCTCAGAAAGAAACAGCATGTTAAATGTAAAGACCATCAGCAGCTTGATGTTCCTCTGACTACAACTGCACAGATTATTCAGAAGGTCCACAGGACTGAAGACAACCTCCAGGACGGGTCCACAAGAGGACAACTGAAGACAAACTGAAGAGACGGATATAATGAACAGAAACCAAAGAGACCAGAACAGCTTCCAGAGGTTAGAGGTGAACCCCAAGGTCACAGGTCATGGGTCCTCCAAAAGGATATTGAGCTAAAGCACAACTAAAAACACCCAGGACTGGATCAGAACCAAACACTGGACTGTTCTGAAGTGACCGCCTGAGTCCTGATCTCAGTCCTGTTGAACATCTGTGGAAGGAGCTGAAACATCTGGACAAGGAATTTTCAGACCTGAGACAGCTGCAGGAGTTTGGTCATGAGGAGTGGGACCAGGTGAACCAGAACACCTGTCGTAAGGTGGACCAGGACACCTGTCGTAAGGTGGACCAGGACACCTGCGGACAGGTGGACCAGGACACCTGCGGACAGGTGGACCAGGACACCTGCGGACAGGTGGACCAGGACACCTGCGGACAGGTGGACCAGGACACCTGCGGACAGGTGGACCAGGACACCTGCGGACAGGTGGACCAGGACACCTGCGGACAGGTGGACCAGGACACCTGCGGACAGGTGGACCAGGACACCTGCGGACAGGTGGACCAGGACACCTGCGGACAGGTGGACCAGGACACCTGCGGACAGGTGGACCAGGACACCTGCGGACAGGTGGACCAGGACACCTGCGGACAGGTGGACCAGGACACCTGCGGACAGGTGGACCAGGACACCTGCGGACAGGTGGACCAGGACACCTGCGGACAGGTGGACCAGGACACCTGCGGACAGGTGGACCAGGACACCTGCGGACAGATGGACCAGGACACCTGCGGACAGATGTACCAGGACACCTGCGGACAGATGTACCAGGACACCTGCGGACAGATGGACCAGGACACCTGCGGACAGATGGACCAGGACACCTGCGGACAGATGGACCAGGACACCTGCGGACAGATGGACCAGGACACCTGCGGACAGGTGGACCAGGACACCTGCGGACAGGTGGACCAGGACACCTGCGGACAGGTGGACCAGGACACCTGCGGACAGGTGGACCAGGACACCTGCGGACAGGTGGACCAGGACACCTGCGGACAGGTGGACCAGGACACCTGCGGACAGGTGGACCAGGACACCTGCGGACAGGTGGACCAGGACACCTGCGGACAGGTGGACCAGGACACCTGCGGACAGGTGGACCAGGACACCTGCGGACAGGTGGACCAGGACACCTGCGGACAGGTGGACCAGGACACCTGCGGACAGGTGGACCAGGACACCTGCGGACAGGTGGACCAGGACACCTGCGGACAGGTGGACCAGGACACCTGCGGACAGGTGGACCAGGACACCTGCGGACAGGTGGACCAGGACACCTGCGGACAGGTGGACCAGGACACCTGCGGAAAGGTGGACCAGGACACCTGCGGAACAAGGTGGACCAGGACACCTGCGGACAGATGGACCAGGACACCTGCGGACAGATGGACCAGGACACCTGCGGACAGATGGACCAGGACACCTGCGGACAGATGGACCAGGACACCTGCGGACAGATGGACCAGGACACCTGCGGACAGATGGACCAGGACACCTGCGGACAGATGGACCAGGACACCTGCGGACAGATGGACCAGGACACCTGCGGACAGATGGACCAGGACACCTGCGGACAGATGGACCAGGACACCTGCGGACAGATGGACCAGGACACCTGCGGACAGATGGACCAGGACACCTGCGGACAGATGGACCAGGACACCTGCGGACAGATGGACCAGGACACCTGCGGACAGATGGACCAGGACACCTGCGGACAGATGGACCAGGACACCTGCGGACAGATGGACCAGGACACCTGCGGACAGATGGACCAGGACACCTGCGGACAGATGGACCAGGACACCTGCGGACAGATGGACCAGGACACCTGCGGACAGATGGACCAGGACACCTGCGGACAGATGGACCAGGACACCTGCGGACAGATGGACCAGGACACCTGCGGACAGATGGACCAGGACACCTGCGGACAGATGGACCAGGACACCTGCGGACAGATGGACCAGGACACCTGCGGACAGATGGACCAGGACACCTGCGGACAGATGGACCAGGACACCTGCGGACAGATGGACCAGGACACCTGCGGACAGATGGACCAGGACACCTGCGGACAGATGGACCAGGACACCTGCGGACAGGTGGACCAGGACACCTGCGGACAGGTGGACCAGGACACCTGCGGACAGGTGGACCAGGACACCTGCGGACAGGTGGACCAGGACACCTGCGGACAGGTGGACCAGGACACCTGCGGACAGGTGGACCAGGACACCTGCGGACAGGTGGACCAGGACACCTGCGGACAGGTGGACCAGGACACCTGCGGACAGGTGGACCAGGACACCTGCGGACAGGTGGACCAGGACACCTGCGGACAGGTGGACCAGGACACCTGCGGACAGGTGGACCAGGACACCTGCGGACAGGTGGACCAGGACACCTGCGGACAGGTGGACCAGGACACCTGCGGACAGATGGACCAGGACACCTGCGGACAGATGGACCAGGACACCTGCGGACAGATGGACCAGGACACCTGCGGACAGATGGACCAGGACACCTGCGGACAGATGGACCAGGACACCTGCGGACAGATGGACCAGGACACCTGCGGACAGATGGACCAGGACACCTGCGGACAGATGGACCAGGACACCTGCGGACAGATGGACCAGGACACCTGCGGACAGATGGACCAGGACACCTGCGGACAGATGGACCAGGACACCTGCGGACAGATGGACCAGGACACCTGCGGACAGATGGACCAGGACACCTGCGGACAGATGGACCAGGACACCTGCGGACAGATGGACCAGGACACCTGCGGACAGATGGACCAGGACACCTGCGGACAGATGGACCAGGACACCTGCGGACAGATGGACCAGGACACCTGCGGACAGATGGACCAGGACACCTGCGGACAGATGGACCAGGACACCTGCGGACAGATGGACCAGGACACCTGCGGACAGATGGACCAGGACACCTGCGGACAGATGGACCAGGACACCTGCGGACAGATGGACCAGGACACCTGCGGACAGATGGACCAGGACACCTGCGGACAGATGGACCAGGACACCTGCGGACAGATGGACCAGGACACCTGCGGACAGATGGACCAGGACACCTGCGGACAGATGGACCAGGACACCTGCGGACAGATGGACCAGGACACCTGCGGACAGATGGACCAGGACACCTGCGGACAGATGGACCAGGACACCTGCGGACAGATGGACCAGGACACCTGCGGACAGATGGACCAGGACACCTGCGGACAGATGGACCAGGACACCTGCGGACAGATGGACCAGGACACCTGCGGACAGATGGACCAGGACACCTGCGGACAGATGGACCAGGACACCTGCGGACAGATGGACCAGGACACCTGCGGACAGGTGGACCAGGACACCTGCGGACAGGTGGACCAGGACACCTGCGGACAGGTGGACCAGGACACCTGCGGACAGGTGGACCAGGACACCTGCGGACAGGTGGACCAGGACACCTGCGGACAGGTGGACCAGGACACCTGCGGACAGGTGGACCAGGACACCTGCGGACAGGTGGACCAGGACACCTGCGGACAGGTGGACCAGGACACCTGCGGACAGGTGGACCAGGACACCTGCGGACAGGTGGACCAGGACACCTGCGGACAGGTGGACCAGGACACCTGCGGACAGGTGGACCAGGACACCTGCGGACAGGTGGACCAGGACACCTGCGGACAGGTGGACCAGGACACCTGCGGACAGGTGGACCAGGACACCTGCGGACAGGTGGACCAGGACACCTGCGGACAGGTGGACCAGGACACCTGCGGACAGGTGGACCAGGACACCTGCGGACAGGTGGACCAGGACACCTGCGGACAGGTGGACCAGGACACCTGCGGACAGATGGACCAGGACACCTGCGGACAGATGGACCAGGACACCTGCGGACAGGTGGACCAGGACACCTGCGGACAGATGTACCAGGACACCTGCGGACAGATGTACCAGGACACCTGCGGACAGGTGTACCAGGACACCTGCGGACAGATGTACCAGGACACCTGCGGACAGATGTACCAGGACACCTGCGGACAGATGGACCAGGACACCTGCGGACAGATGTACCAGGACACCTGCGGACAGATGTACCAGGACACCAGGACACCTGAGGACAGGTGGACCAGGACACCTGCGGACAGGTGGACCAGGACACCTGCGGACAGATGGACCAGGACACCTGCGGACAGATGGACCAGGACACCTGCGGACAGGTGGACCAGGACACCTGCGGACAGGTGGACCAGGACACCTGCGGACAGATGGACCAGGACACCTGCGGACAGATGGACCAGGACACCTGCGGACAGATGGACCAGGACACCTGCGGACAGATGGACCAGGACACCTGCGGACAGATGGACCAGGACACCTGCGGACAGATGGACCAGGACACCTGCGGACAGATGGACCAGGACACCTGCGGACAGATGGACCAGGACACCTGCGGACAGATGGACCAGGACACCTGCGGACAGATGGACCAGGACACCTGCGGACAGATGGACCAGGACACCTGCGGACAGATGGACCAGGACACCTGCGGACAGATGGACCAGGACACCTGCGGACAGATGGACCAGGACACCTGCGGACAGATGGACCAGGACACCTGCGGACAGATGGACCAGGACACCTGCGGACAGATGGACCAGGACACCTGCGGACAGATGGACCAGGACACCTGCGGACAGATGGACCAGGACACCTGCGGACAGATGGACCAGGACACCTGCGGACAGATGGACCAGGACACCTGCGGACAGATGGACCAGGACACCTGCGGACAGATGGACCAGGACACCTGCGGACAGATGGACCAGGACACCTGCGGACAGATGGACCAGGACACCTGCGGACAGATGGACCAGGACACCTGCGGACAGATGGACCAGGACACCTGCGGACAGATGGACCAGGACACCTGCGGACAGATGGACCAGGACACCTGCGGACAGATGGACCAGGACACCTGCGGACAGATGGACCAGGACACCTGCGGACAGATGGACCAGGACACCTGCGGACAGATGGACCAGGACACCTGCGGACAGATGGACCAGGACACCTGCGGACAGATGCAGGAGTCTCAGAATTGATTCTGTGCAACAGAACATG
>JBBPBX010016333.1:38113-48277 GCA_038048925.1 Garcialebias charrua
ACCACACAAAAACTGAAGGCTTAGTCTGTCTTCTTTTTTTTAAAGGACTTTCTGTGGACAGGACAGCTACTGGCTCAGTGAGCTGTCAGTTCAAAACCAAGGATGCTGGGTAAATTTAGAAATCACTGTTTCCATGGAAACCAGACAGATGAGAGAGAATACAGATTAAAACCTTGTGGTCAAAGTGCAACCTTTGAGATGTACCGTCAGTGTTTGCCTGGGGACAGGGCAGGATGCAGGAAGTTGACGCCACGAGAGACCAGCACCCCCTAGTTGCTGGTTCCAATACAGTAGCCCCGCCCCTCTGTGTAAACAAATCAGACATTTTTCTGACTAAAAAACAAAAATGCACTTCAGATATCGGTGTAATCGTGTTCAGGTGTTGGATTTAGTTGATCCATGTAAATCTTACTGGCTGTTCAAATACTCAAGGCTTAAAGAAGTGTGATGTTAGTCTGTGATGGTGACATTTATGAAAAACAGGATATTTATGAACAAAGACTAAATGGTTTTGCATGAGGGAGGAGCATACGTTTAATAAATTGCTCCACTTTACAAACTGTAAATTACAGTTAATTTACTGATGATGTTAAAAATGACTCCTTTTATGAATGAATGCTCATCACCTACCTTATATGACAAAGTTTTAGTTCATCTTATGCTGACAAATAATTTACAAAAACAGACAAAAACATAATTGCCCACATTTGACCTGATGGCAGCAGGTGATCAAAATAAAAAAAATGTAAAACTTGAGTCAAGAATCTAGAAGTCCCAGACGTGCCATTTTACAGTTTTATTACATATTTTCACTTCATTCTTCATTTATTTTAGTTTTTCTGTGTCTTAACTGAATTTGAAGATATCTCTTTTTTTTTTAGATTATTTCTTGTGACGTTGATTTGCCCAATTTTACTTTTACTAACCACAAAAGGATCTTGAGGTTTGTCCACCCAGCTCTGTGCACGTGACGGTAAAGTTCTGAGTTTTACGATGTGGTTGACATGAAGAGGAGGTTCAATCAGAGGAAACATTTGTTTTTAATCTTTTATGATCACAACGTGCTTCTGTTTCAGACCAAACCGCTCCGGCTGGAGGCTGGACAGGGACATGGGACTGATGAACGCCATTGGTCTTCAGCCCAGAAACCCCACCCCTTCGGTGACATCACAAGGAACCCAGACGCCGATCGTCCAGCTGCAGAACGCAGAGACGCAGACGGAGAGGGACCTGTCAGAGCCCAGCGTCTCCCAGGCGCCTCTGAGTAAGAATAATTTTCAGTCTCTGCCTCACTGGTGACCGTAAGAATGTGTCAGAACCTGAAACACATCCAGAACCTCCACGTCGAGCTGAAACCAGAAATCTGATGTTTCCTCATTCAGATGCAGTTTGATGATCTTCATCAGATAAGATCCAGTTTCAAAATGAAGTACCAACTTAAATTTAATGATCATTAGATGGTCTGTTAATCTTCAGAGTATTTTTTCACTGAGAGGTCAGAGGTGGGATCATCGGTCTATCACTTGTTAATACCGTGGCAGCACGGTGGCACAACTGGTAGAGCTGCTGCCTCTCAGCGAGCAGGTCCCCGGTTCAAATCCCGGTCTGGGGGCCTTTCTGGGTGGAGTTTGTATGTTCTCTCCGTGCATGCGTGGGTTTTCTCCGGGTGCTCCGGTTTCCTCCCACAGTCCAAAAACATGCATGTTAGGCTGATTGGTAACTCTAAATTGACCCTGGGTGTGAGTGAGACAGGTCCCTCTTGTAAATGAGTCCCCGTGGCTCAACGAGGCTAGCCTGTATAAATAAAGGTTGAATGAAAAAATATATATACAGGTAGTCCCCGACTTACGAAGGCATCGACTTACGAAGTTCCGAACTTGCGAACGGACTTACGAACAGTAATGTTGTACAGTTAATACAGCACTGGTATGTGTTTTTAGATGAAAGTATGTTAGCTAACCGTTTGTAAACAAAGTTCTGTGCATGTTTATGAACCAGTATGTACGCTTGTTCAGTCTCATGTTGAAAAATGGGTATGCGGTGCAGCGTTAGCATACATTTTCCGACTTACGACCAAAAATCCGGACTTAAGAACGACACGTATTATGCGTTCCGACGTATGAATTTTCGAGTTACAAATGATACGTAGGAACGGAACTCGTTCGTAAGTCGGGGACTACCTATATAACCAATGTTGTATTTTAAGAGAAAACTGATGTTTCACTCTGGAAGAAAACTGTAAACAGAACCTGTCAAAGCCTTTTTTTCCCGGTGGGCTAGCAGGAGTAGTGCACGACCATGGTGTCCATGGGCGGGTTTGGGAACATCATCGTCCACCACCAGGTGTGGCTCCTAGACAGGCCCCATGGCCCACACCTGTACCTTTTTCTTAGCGCTGGTTCCACCTTTTACTCGGGCCTTGTCCACACAGGAACAACATTTTTCTGACTTTTTTTTTTTTGGGGGGGGTGGCATTTTTGAAAAATGCCCCATTTTTAAGAATAACTACATCCACAAGGAAACATGGGAACCGTCCCAAAATGCTGGAGTAAGTTTGCCAGCCCTGTAGGTATCCTACACGCTGCGTGTGAAATGTAAACACCAGAAAAAGAAAAGATCTTGGTTTTAAGGTTAGAGGCGGGGCTATGACATCATCAAAAGCTTGCGTTCTGGTCATCTAAAAGACATTTTCAGACTTCATTCTTTAATCCGTTTTCTCTTTATACTATTTTAGGCTCCTAAAATGCTGTTTCCTTGTGGACGCAAGGCTGAAATAAAACGATATATAGAAAAGCTGTTCCTATGTGACAGCCCCTCTGTTCAGTAAGCAGTTTGTTCTGTTGGTTCTGGTAGAAGATGTTAAACTGGGCCTGTGTGTGCCCTCAGACGTGCCTCCTGAAACTCCGTCTACGAGTCGAGCAGCTCAAGCGCCGTCGGAGACGTCTGAGAGCAGCAGAGTCCAGGACGGCGAGCAGCCCGAGACTTCAGCCGAGTCCAGCACGTCAGCAGCTGGTTCCGGTAACTGTCTGAGGGTTCTGTGTCTGTACAGGGTATCCGAGGGGTTGTAAAAGGTATTAAAAGGTAGTGAATAAAATTAACAGAAATTACGGCCATTAAAAAGTATTAAAAAGTAATAAACGTCATCTGATGAGGTATTAATTTTTTTAAAACCTACACAACTATATTTTTCCCGTTCTATCGGCGAAAAAAATCCAGTGAATTTATTTAACTTTTCTAATTTTATGTACGAGTAGGACCTAAGCTAGTCATATCGTCATATTGTCGGTCAGTGTGCGTTCACTCCTACAGTCGGCCGACAGAGCTTCCAGAACCGTCATGGGGAAATGTGTTTTCAGACTTCTGGTGAGAGGACGTCAGATTCAGAGACTGGCTTCAGCAACAACCGAGAGTCAGGTCTGTAAAAAGAAACAGGAAGTAGGAACGCGGCTTGTTTCTTCGAAATTTAACAAGAAAAGCACCTAAACAATTATTTGTTAGCTCGAAATTATAGCAAAGGTGTGTCTCAGTCTAACGTTTTCTTAATAAATGCACTTTAATGGTCAAGTCAGCTTTATTTAAAAAGTAGTTTCGCATTGGTGCTCCGTGAACGCGCAGAGGGAGGAAAACGGAGGAGGAACGCAGCTTGTTTCTCCGAAATTTAACAAGAAAAGCACCTAAACAATTATTTGTTAGCTCGAAATTATAGCAGAGATGTGTCTCAGTCTAACGTTTTCTTAATAAATGCACTTTAATGGTCAAATTCGCCGGGGTGGTGCAGCTGTTTTGACGGTTCCAAGCAGAGCAGAATGAAGGTGGGAAGTGTATGGCAGGCCGATTGAGTCATTAATAGCTAGTGAAGATTCTCAGTCATCCAGGACATGGTAAATTCTAAAAAGTGCAAGAAAAAAACAATAAAGTATAAAGTATAGTATAATAAATAAAGTCCAGTTGTTTTTGTCTTGAACTTTTTTGAATTTGTCATTATAGCCACGTTTTCCTATTACATGATACAACAGCCAACCTCATGCCATACACCTGTTACTACTCTGCTGCCATCAAGTACTTTTTTTTTTTTTTTTTCAGTCAGAATGAATGGAAACGGTCATATCTCAGTCAAAAAATGGTTTATAAAAATGGGGGGGAAATCCATAAATATGTCACTTCAGCTTATAAGTTTCAGGGCATGTAAATTATGCAAAAAAACTGCGACTTACAGGCTGAAAAATACAATAGTTATTATTTTTCTCCCTCTCTTTTTGAATTGTGCATGTTTTCAGTGTTGAATCCTTTTAATTAAACTGTTCTGTTTTCAAGTTTACAGTTTTTCGTTTGCCATTAGAGATATGCTGTGTGTGGGAACAATTAAATAACTTTTTGTCTTGGGTTAGATTTAAATGACAAGTAGGTCAGTGCTTTTCTTGAGGCAAGAAATAACTTGATGTATCCAGTAATTGTTGTAAAACTACATTTACTACCAAAGTTTAGGAAGAAAATGACAGTAATCTATTACTTTACAATTAGTTGCTCTGAACTGAAATACAAGAGGTTGCCGCTACGGTTACAGCTCAGTGTCGTGATGGTATTAAAAAATATTGTGATGGTATTAAAAAGGTATTAAATTTAACTCGAGAATTTCTGTATATCCCCTGCTGTTACTGTCTTTGAGGGTTCTGTGTCTGTAACTGTCAGAACCTTCTCACCATATTCAGAAAATAAAATTGCGTTTACTGTTTTGATTTTCTCCGAAAATGTTGTTTTGTTGTAACAAACAGTTTTTGGGTTTACGATGGCTGAAACTTGTTGTTCCTCGCAGGTCCGGCTGAGTCTGCGGAGTTCGGTTCTGGTGAAGACGCTCTGGCCCGGATCCGGCGGCTCATCGCCGAGGGCGGCATGACGGCGGTGGTCCAGCGGGAGCAGAGCACCACCATGGCGTCCATGGGCGGGTTCGGGAACAACATCATCGTCAGCCACCGGATCCACAGGGGTTCCCAGACGGGCCCCGGGGCCTCCAGGCCCGCAGCCGACCCGTCCTCGCAGCCCCATCTCCTCACCCCGCCCATCTGGGGCCCCTCGATGCTGCGGGGGCCCCCGCCTCTGACCCTGTCGGTGACGGTGGACATGGACGAGGTGTTTGATGGAGGACGGACAGACGATGACTCCCTGCCAGGTCCTTCATCCTCCTCCCTGCTGCTCCCCTCCCCCCCCTCCTCCTCATCATCATCCTCCTCCTCTCACGGCCTCCTTCCCAGCAGCGAGGCGGCGGCGAACAGTTACCCCGGCGACCCGTACAGCAGGTAATCCTCTGATTGGCCGAGAGACACACGGTGCTCCTCAGAGCCTTAAAGAAATGGGTGCTGCTTTGACTCTGCACTGGGTCTCCCCCCTGGAAGAGAAGGGAGGTGACAAACCTGCCTCCCACCTCCTCCCCCTCCTTGCTCTTCATTAAAAATCTGGACCCAAACAAGATCATTCCACATTCCCCTCCACGGCTGATCGATCCACTTTTAGTTTCCACACGATGAAGTGCCATCTTTTGAGGAGGGGAGGAAGAGGAGCGAGGGGTGGGGGGGTCCTCACACATTTCCTGCACTCGGTGCTGTGAGACGTCGAACCTGATGTGAAGTCGTGACCCGAGCGTTTTGTATCGTATGTATATGTAAGTCTGAAACTAGGATGGGGGGGCTGAAGGACGCCACTGCGTCCCATCGGGGTGAGGGGGGGACACTGGACATTAGAGGACAGTAATGAGAGCAGACTGAAGGCGAGGTGAGGCCGAACAAACCCAACCTGCTGCAGGGGGCGGGGTTTGAGGGACATGAACTGTTACACGCCCCTCCCTCCTAAAAACACACAGTTGCACTACAGTGTGTTTGGTGCTACATGAGGCCTGAACAGGTGTGTGTGTGAGAGAGAGCGCACGTTTTTAATGAATGACTTTCATCCATCATGTGTGAACAAACTGTATTTATGTGTAAAAAACAAAACAAGATGGCCTCCTGATCCGTTCTTCGTTTTAATTTTCCTTCCAATGATCCAGACGTCCTGGAACCTGTTGGCGTGATCCGGATCAGCAGTTCTCCAGACTTTCTGAAGATCCTTTTGTTTGGACTGTGGTTGCTTCTTTTTTTATTCCCTCAGTCGTCGTCGTCGCTGCTTCTGTCTGAAAACTTTTTAAAAAGCAAAAGCAGATCAGCGACAACAAAATCAGTTTTTCAGTCCTAAAATGCTGGAAGTCCTGTTTTATATGATGCTCGAAATAAATCCTCTCAAGACCTGAACCAGGACCTGAGAGGTCCTTGATGTGACCGTCGCCTTGTTGGAGTGAGAATCCAGTTTTCTTATCGTTTGTGTTTTTCAGGTGAAGTGGGAGCTCGTGGAGTCTGAGCCGCTCAGGTCCGTTTCTCTGGGAGTTGACACGGTTGGAGACTAAATCATGAAAGTCTGAGTTGACGTCTTGTTTTCTGTGCACGGCTTGTAAACCGTTTTCTGTTCCGAGTGCACTTCAGAACTGAAGGAAACCAATTCGGACCAGTTTTTAAATTGTTGTTTTTGGACCTGAGTTCTGGTCCGGCTCGGCTCTGGTTCCTCCACAGGTCGGAGTTTAGAACATTTTCCTGAAACTGGGAGGAAACACTCTGAAAGTCTGGAGATCTGTTGATCCAGAACCACTAACGACAAAGTCTGGATCATTGGAAAGTAGGACTGGATCAGTGGTTCCGAACAGACCTTGTTTCACGCAAAGCTGCTGCTGCTGACTGTTCTTTTCAAGCGGAATGGGTCGGGTCTCAGCGCTGCTTCTTTCGGCTTCAAAATATTAAAACTCAGTTTGACTTCTGCTCCTGGAGATGCCTCTTGATTGTCATCTAGAATAGAATAGAATATATCTTTATTGGCATCGTCGATTGTACCGGGGTACAAAACATTGCAATTGGCGCACGCACCATCCTAAGAGGGACGTACAGCTTGGACCAGGTTCTGGGTCCAGTCCAGATCTTGTTCAGCTTTAAAACTCTTCAGAACCGGTCCGTTTTACCCACAGCAGTTTCGTCTTCTGAGGACAGGAGTCATGCCGTGTTTCAGCTGGTGAAGAAAACCGTTAAATTACATACTGGTCACATCTGGTGCTGGTCCGAAAGCTGCTTCAGAGACACTGACACAGCCAGAATCCACAAAGCATCATGGGAGTTTTTATTAAAGCTGCTGAAAATTTCAGGTTTGAAGGAAAAATAAACTTTGTTTGTTCGTTGGTTTAAGGAGCAGCAGAGCAAAACCTTCAGCTCAACTCTGGACCTGGCTCTGAAGAAGCAACAATTGGCGCAAAGGTCGTCCCTGTTTGATGTGGCAGATATAATGACCCTGTTGGGCCGGTTCTGATGGGTGTTCAGAACGGGTATGAATCGGATCTAAAAAACAACAGCTCAAAATGCAGTTTCTTGAGAGATCCATCAGATCAGACCCAACAGATCAGACCCATCAGATCAGATCCAACAGATCAGATCCATCAGATCGGACCCAACAGATCAGACCCATCAGATCAGATCCAACAGATCAGATCCATCAGATCGGACCCAACAGATCAGACCCAACAGATCAGACGCAACAGATCAGACCCAACAGATCAGATCCAACAGATCAGACCCAACAGATCAGACCCAACAGATCAGACCATCAGATCAGACCCAACAGATCGGACCCAACAGATAAGATCAGACCCAACAGATCAGACCCAACAGATCAGATCCATCAGATCAGACCCAACAGATCGGACCCAACAGATAAGATCAGACCCAACAGATCAGACCCAACAGATCAGATCCATCAGATCAGACCCAACAGATCGGACCCAACAGATCAGATCAGACCCAACAGATCAGATCCATCAGATCAGACCTCCATCTTTTGGATCAAACTTGAACTGACTTTTCCTCTCAGGCACTGAGAGCTGGACCCACCTGAACGCCCAGAGGTTCTGGAGCTGTCGGGTCCATGAAGCAGCAGCTGTGTGTTCAGAGACGAGTGCTCCTGATTTTACTTGATCACAGAACGTTTCAAACTGCAGTGTGTGTGTGTGTGTGTGTGTGTTCAGGCTGTGCAGTTAGGACCCGCAGGTACCGTCGTGTCACAATCCGACTGGACTTGAGACGTGCTGTAATTAAAGCGTTTCTCCTGGTGGAGACTTCCTTCTTGTCGGGACTCGTGTGTGATGGACGTGACGACGCTCTGGTGTCATAGATTAAAGGTGAAAAACACGACTGCTGCTGAGTTTGTTCTGCAGGAACGGGTTTTACACGACGTGAACATCCTGCAGGTTTCATTAGGATGAAACAGGAAATCCAGAGTTCTGGGTCTGATCTTAAGAGGAGAGAGCGGTGATGAGGAGCATCAGAGACCTGTCAATCATCCTGCAGGTGAGTCTGTCCAGGTCAGATCCTGAGGCCTGTGTTGTCCTCACAGCACTTTATTAATGTTTGAACTTGAGGAGTGCAAATGTTTAAAGACCGTGTAAAGTGAAATTAGATTTGTGTTTTTAGTTTATCACATGGCATAAATATGTGTTATTAATCACCTATATAAATCTGACTGATTAAAAACATTGTTTTCCTTATAAAATTAAGTGTCAAAAATCATGAAAATACATTATTTTCTCTTAGTCTGGAACTGTGGGGGCGTGTCAGCAGTGGGCGTGGTTTCAGCGCAGCACTGCAGCTCAGAGAGCAAGTAGGAGGACTCTCTCGCTCAGAGCTGAACTGTGTGGAGGAGGAAGACAGGTTCATCAGTAAACCTGCTCTGTTTGCTCCTTTTTCCAAGAGTTACGCTGTTTTTAGTGCACAAACAACTCTGGTTTTATTTTTAAAGTTGAGGACGCAACTATAATTCATAACTCCGCTGTTATGTGTTTAGAAGATGAGCGGACTCGCGCGGCTGCACCGGTCCGACCCGACACATCGCATGCGGGGGCTGTGTTGGTGATTAAGATAAAGAGTAATCACGTTGATAACTAAGTATGCAATGGACCTGTCGCATTTTCTTAGCAAAAAAGGAGCTTGTGAACTTGTAGGGCACAGGCTTAGCAATAAAAAAAAGAAAGAAAAGAAACAGGAAAGGCGGCGGCGGTGTCCGGAGGCTGAGGAGGGAGACGGTCAGTAGCAGGTGCCCTGACCATTAAAACATCCAGGGAAGATGCAGGAACGAGGCATAATTGATTAGCTAGCTAACAATGAACAAAATATCTATGCTATTGCTATCTGATGCTATCTGCGAGTCGCGAGTGAACGGCTCCACCCATGCGAAGAACAATTTATATGACTGGAGCAGCAGGGGGTAGGGCTATACTAATGAGGACCGCGTGACGAAACGCGGTCCCGTTTAAAACACGCCTAAAAAATCCTGAAACACACATGTCTTTATACACAGTTTCATGTATAACTTCAAAATTAATTGAGCTACAATTTTGAGACTTTTTACTCATTTACAACATTACAATTATCACATTTATAATGTTTATTTAAGAAAATGTTGAAATTCACTTTACACGGTCTTTAAAAACTGCCTGAATTCAACAAAGAAAAGCTCCAGACAAACTGGTGGTTCTGCTGTGGATCCTGGTGATCTTACTGAAAGAACTGGTTCTGTTTGTAGCTGGACACGTAACTGAAAAACCAAATGTTTAGTTTTAAGTGAGAGACTTTGTGAGTTTTAATCTTAAACAAAATGGAAAACATTCTGAAGGGTTCACATGATAGAATAAATCCCTGGAAGGAAGCGACGTTCGCTCTGCTGGACTGTCTCAGACGGTCCTTCTGTCCACTGGAAGGATGATCCAGGATCAGCTGCAGGAGGCGGAGCTTGCACTCTGAAGATGAGGAGGGTCCACACCTTCCTCAGCTACTTATCAACAGCTGCTGATGGTAAAGATGATGAAGAAGAGGATGTGACGGTGGCACCGAGCGGCGGTAAGACGAAACCTTTAACTGCTGATAAAAATACTGAAGGTTGATCACAGATCTGAGATCAGGAAAATGTTCAGCTTATTTATGAATGAGTTCCCTTTACAGAAGATTAATTTGTTAAAATTATCTTGAAAGATTATTGTTCTATTCAGCAACGCCTCGAAAAGAAGAAAAAATAAAATCTAATGGTTAAAAATATCAAATTACAGAACGA
>JBBPBX010016334.1:2178-17257 GCA_038048925.1 Garcialebias charrua
TAGGGGATGAGAAGTGAGAAGCTCTGTTTTTATTGGCTGGTTAAAAACTGTTTTTATTGGCTGGTTAACGGCGGGTCACTGTGGCTTTTTAGAAATGCTTTTACAAAAGCAAGGGGACAATAGTTTTTTTCAGAAATTCCATCCATCCATCCATTTTTGTCTGTTTATCCGAGGTTGGGTCACGGGGGTAGCAGCCTAAGTAGGGAGGCCCAGACTTCCCTCTCCCAGCCACTTGGAGCAGCTCCTCTGGGGGAATCCCAAGGCGTTCCCAGGCCAGCCGAGAAACATAGTCCCTCCAGCGTGTCCTGGGTCTTCCTCTGGGTCTCCTCCCGGTGGGACATGCCCGGAACACCTCACCAGGGAGGCATCCAGGAGGCATCCTAACCAGATGCCCGAGCCACCTCAACTGGCTCCTCTCGATGTGGAGAAGCAGCGGCTCTACTCCGAGTCCCTCCCGGATGACTGAGCTTCTCACCCTATCTCTAAGGGAGAGTCCAGACACCCTGCGGAGAAAACTCATTTCAGCCGCTTGTATCCGAGATCTCGTTCTTTCGGTCACAACCCAAAGCTCATGACCATAGATGAGGGTGGGAACGTAGATCGATCGGTAAATTGAGAGCTTTGCCTTTCGACTCAGCTCTCTCTTCACCACGACAGACCGGTACAGCGCCCGCTTCACTGCGGACGCTGCACCTATCCGCCTATCGATCTCACGCTCCAGTTTTCCCTCATTCGTGAACAAGACCCCGAGATACTTAAACTCCTCCACTTGGGGCAGGACCTCCTCCCCGGCCATGTTGGCGAGCGCCTGGTGGCCGGGCTTTCACCCATGGAGCTCGGCCGGGCACAGCCCGAAGAGGAGACGTGGGTCCCCCTTCCCATGGGCTCACCACCTATGGGAGGGGCCAAAGGGGTCGGGTGCAATGTGGGATGGGTGGTGGCCGAGGGCGGGGACCCTGGCGGTCTGATCCTCGGCTTTTTTCAGAAATTACTTGTCTAAAAACAGTATGTTAGGAGGTAGTGACAGAGTGAAGAAATATGTTAAATATTGTTAGAAAAGTTACATACAGCT
Source organism: Garcialebias charrua (assembly GCA_038048925.1). NCBI lineage: Eukaryota > Metazoa > Chordata > Actinopteri > Cyprinodontiformes > Rivulidae > Garcialebias > Garcialebias charrua. Next base: position 3,251 of record JBBPBX010016334.1, read on the forward strand.
CCTTTAAAGAAGCAATGCCTTAATGTGCCGTATTTTCCGGTGTATAGGTCGCACCTTTTTATGTTTTTTTTCAAGGCCTGCGACCTATACTCAGGTGTGACCTATATATGGCTTATCAATTTCGGTGAAACAATTTTTTAAATCCAGCTCATTTCACAATTACATTCATTTATTAAGGAAAAGTTCAGCTCAGACATATATTTGCTATAATTTTTTCTCAAACAAATAATTGTTTTTAAGTGCCTTAAAAGCCTTGCTGTGCGCTCATGTGGCAGACATTTGCAGCAGAGCTAAACGTAGGTGCGACCTATACACCAGTGTGACCTATCTAGGGATTTTTCCAATCTATTGGTGATAATTGGACAATGCGACCTATACACTGGTGCGACCTATACACCAGAAAAAACTGTAATTTGCAGTGATAGAATGTTTTAGTTCAAGGACACATTCACTTGCAATTCCTTTTATTTTCAATGTTATACTTTTGAAACTTGAGATAGTTTTGTTAGCAGTTAAAGTCCAAATTTATAATCTAAAAAAGCTAAGTCTGGTCCTCTGGACATTCAAAAAACAAAACAAAACAAAGCAAAAAAACTGTAGAAACATTTCGTCTGAAAGACTTCCTCAGTCTGAGAAGCTGTATTCAGCTCAGTCTTATAAATAGCACCCTCCCACAGTGGTCCAGAGGGTCAGACTTAGCTTTTTTAGATTTTTCTACCTGGATTATTGAGCATGCATTAGGGTCCAAATTTATAAGTTTGCACTGCATTTGCACTTTGTGTTTGTATATTTTGTTCAATGTGAAGAGACAAAATAAAGTTAATTTGTATTTTTTAACACAGTTTCTGTCATTTTCATTATTTGAATTGAAACTGAATCACAATTAATTGATTCAGAACAGCATGAATTGAAATTGAATCGATTTAGGAAATTGTCCACAATATCCAGCCCTATTATCCACATATCTGAACCAGTGGCTCAGTGGTATTCTCCTGAAGGAGTCTAAAGGCCCCAGTACTGTATAGCTCTGCGTTAGGCCGAACGCCGCTCGATGCCATTCGAACGCAGCAGCACAAGCCTTTGAACGCGGGCGCGAACGCGCCATGCTCAAATTTTACGACCGCATACGCAAGCGTGTTGTCTCACAATAAACTGCCCGGCGCCGGACTGTTTTGTATGTGACACAAATGTATTAAATTCCCCTTCTTCATCCCTGATCTGGACTTTTCTTTGTTTTTTTGCCAAAAGTCAAGTGATCGCTTCCTCCTCCGTTGACTCCATGACTGAAATGATGAGGAAATGAATGAATTTGTCACGAGCGAAATCAACTTGGGTCCAATGTGGCTGCGCGAGGTTCTGCAGATTTCCTGGTGTGCTGGACCAGTGCTCCCTGTTTTTATTTTATTTTACAGAACTTTTTTATTAACATATATATAGCGTGGGTTTGACTTATGAAAGGGGCTATAGTGTCTGGTGAACGCTTCCACCTCCCTGGCTTGGATTTTGACCCAGGTATCATCCACATATCGGAACAAATGGCTTGGAGTTGTTCCCTCATAGGAGGGTCACACACAAACACAAACAGAGTGGTGTAGTTTATGCGGTCCAGTGCAGCTAGGAGTGTCCGGACCTCTACATTGGGGAAACTAAGCAGCCCATTCACAGAAGAATGTCCCAACACAGGAGAGCCACCTCCTCTGGACAAAACTCAGCTGTTCACCTCCACCTCATGGACAAGGGACACTCTTTTGAGGACCAGAATGTGCATATTTTGGACCGAGAGCACAGGTGGTTTGAGAGGGGTGTGAAGGAAGCGGTTTATGTAAAACGAGAGAATCCATCGTTAAACAGAGGAGGAGGCCTCAGGTTCCAACTTTCTAAAACATATAGTGCAGCCCTGGGGCTGAGTCTCACACCTGATGAGAACAGAGGATCCTCGTTTGTGAATTAGACTAACAAAGACTTTGAGAGGTCCCTGCTATTAAGGTGTGAGACGTGATTTGTCAATTTACATACAGTAGGATGTGTGTGTCTTCTGTCAGTTTTCAAAAATGGAACACAAACTTTCTGTCATCAGAACTTTACAGCATCGGGCCAAACACATCCCCACGAAGACAGAAGTGAAGGGAAAGGAACAGAAACACATCAAAAAATCTCTCCAAACATGTGTATATCCTAACTGAGCTTTTGTTAAGTCAGCGAGGAAATCTACAAAACACACTAATGAACAGATAAAGGAGAACAGACGAAAAAACATTGTCATCCCTTATGTTTGCTGGAGTTTCAGAGAATTTCAGAAGGATTTTCAACAAACACAACATCCTAGTACATTTCAAACCCAGCAGGCCTCTAAGACAGAGGCTGGTGCACCCTAAGGACAGAACACCCACACACAAACAGAGTGGTGTAGTTTATGTGGTCTAGTGCAGCGAGGACTGTCCGGTCCTCTACATTGGGGAAATAAAGTCCAGTTGTTTCTTTAATGAACGCTTTTTTTGATTTTATCATGTCCTGGATGACTGAGAATCTTCACCAGCATTTCAAATGACAAATAAACAAATAAAATGGCTCACGAAAAAGGATCATTATATAATGAAGTATCACACATACATGTTTCCCCTGACAAAAGCATAAACAGCATTTAGAATACACAACCTACAGATGTGGACAGAAACTATGGTAACGGACCACAAACTTCCACACCTCACAGACCATTTAACAACAAACCTGAACTGAACACTTTAGTTCTATGACCTCTTGTGGATTTGTAACCCTTTGATGCACAACATGGGTCAAAAATGACCCGCATTCATTTTCCAGGTTATTTCATGCTGACTGAGTGTTTCTTTGCTTTATCTTTTTAAATGAATTGATTTTATGATCGACTATTCCAAGTATTCTTTAAATTTCTTGTTTTTAATTACCACAGATCATTAACTGATGTTTTATTTCCTACTTTATAAACAAAAACAATTTTTACAATATATTACCAAGTGTGACTTAAAATTAAATGTTTTAATACTATAATTAGAATTTGTTTCAAGTAATTCCTTTAGCAGTTAGTTATTTAATATTTGCAACATTTGTCATTTTGTCATACCTCCTGATAGCAGACGACAGCTACGGAACTGAACGTTAGCTGTGGTTTAACAACTGTAAACTGGTGAAATGTGACCAAACAAAATAAAACACAATTGAACACATCACTCAAACACAAACTGCCATCTCAATATTTACACGCCTCACAAATGATCAGTAAGTGTTTGTGCTCCTTGCACACAGGCCTGGTACACTGGGAACACCAGCTGCTGACTTTTCTGTCTTTTGAAACTGGGCAGATAGAGCACCTCTTCTTCCTTTGGCCCTCCTCTCTGATGTCCTCTTGTGCTGGCTGTGTTTTGTTTTTTTGACCCACACCTTCCCATTGCCTCAATAATATGCTTCTCCAGTTTGGGTGTGTCCTCCATGCGCTTCTTCATATATGGCATGACAAGCTCTTTGCCCAACTCCTTGATAAATAGACGGCGTGCATTACTCGCACCACCCATATAGTCAGAGTGTAGTGCATTGAAGTTGGTGTAGGCTTTGAGTGTGGCAAAATCCAGCATATTGTACCAGAGAACCATAGGCCACCTCCTTGTTCTCTGCAGACATTTGTAGTTGCTAACCATTTGATCCATTGAGTCCACTCCTCCTTTCATTTTACTGTAGTATTGGATCACTTCTGGTTTCTTCACAAGGAAATGGCTTGTCTCCTGTGTGGACTCTCATGTGTCTGTTTAAATTTGTCTTGTGACTAAATCTTTGTCCACACAGCTCACAAGGAAATGGCTTGTCTCCTGTGTGGACTCTCATGTGGGAGTTTAAACTTGTCTTATGACTAAATCTTTGTCCACAAAGTTCACAAGGAAATGGCTTTTCTCCTGTGTGGACTCTCATGTGTCTGTATAAATTTGCCTTCTCACTAAATGTTTGTCCACAAAGTTTGCAAGGAAACGGCTTGTCTCCTGTGTGGACTCGCATGTGTGAGTTTAAATGGGCCTTCTGCCTAAATCTTTGTCCACAAAGATAACAAGGAAACGGCTTGTCTCCTGTGTGGACTCCCATGTGTGACTTTAAAACAGCCTTTTGACTAAATCTTTGTCCACAAAGATCACAAGGAAATGGCTTGTCTCCTGTGTGGATTCTCATGTGTGACTTTAAAGCAGCCTTTTGACTAAATCTTTGTCCACAAAGATCACAAGGAAACGGCTTGTCTCCTGTGTGGACTATCATGTGTGAGTTTAAATGGGCCTTCTGCCTAAATCTTTGTCCACAAAGATAACAAGGAAACGGCTTTTCTCCAGTGTGGACTCTCATGTGTGACTTTAAATCAGCCTTTTGACTAAATCTTTGTCCACAAAGATCACAAGGAAATGGCTTGTCTCTTGTGTGTATTCTCATGTGTATGTTTAAATTTGCCTTCTGGCTAAGTCTTTGTCCACAAAGATCACAAGGAAATGGCTTTTCTCCTGTGTGGACTCTAATGTGTGAGTTTAAACTTGTCTTCCGACTAAATCTTTGTCCACAAAATTTACAAGGAAACGGCTTGTCTCCTGTGTGGACTCTCATGTGTTTCCTTAAATTTGTCTTCTCACTAAATCTTTGTCTACAAAGTTCACAAGGAAATGGTTTCTCTCCTGTATGGACTCTCATGTGTGAGTTTAAACTTGTCTTCTGACTAAATCTTTGTCCACAAAGTTCACAAGGAAACGGCTTTTCTCCTGTGTGGACTCTCATGTGTCTGTTTAAATCGGCCTTTTCACTAAATCTATGACCACAAAGATCACAAGGAAACGGCTTGTCTCCTGTGTGGACTAACATGTGTCTGTTTAATTTTGATTTGAAAATAAATATTTTACCACAATTATCACAGCTTATAGATTTTGGCCTTGCCTGGACTTTCCTGCATGACTCTACATTTTTCTTCTCTCCAACACATTTCTTATTAAGCAGATAACTTGAAGACTTCATCCCTGAATGACTTGTCATGTGTCTTTGAAGAGTCTGGTTACTGACATACTGCTTACCACACTCAGAGCTCAGATATGTTGACAGTTTTTACCTCTGATTCAGGAGCCCTGCTCTCCTTCCAGTCTTTCATACTGAATTCATGTTCTGATTCAGAGTCTGATGAGTTCTTTAGTAGAGAGTCAGGAATGGTCACTCCACCATCCTCTTCATTGTCCTCATTAATGTCCTCAGTCTGTGAAGAGCTCGAACTGCCTTTGTGAGTTTTAAATCTGGGTTTCTGCCTGTTAGTTTTTTTTTTAAATCCTCCTCACTCACTAAAGAAACTGTAGTGACCTAAACCTGATATCGGTTTCCTCCATATTTAGTTGGTTTCCCACCAGAATGGTCCATGGGTCTTCTCTTCTAAGCTATGATAAGAGGCTCTGGGTCCTGCTGGTTCACATCAGGCCTTCAGTCTTGAGGAACTTCTTTTAATCAGCTCTAAACAGAGGCAGGAACGACTGAAACACATAAACATTAAGGCCGATGTTACTTCAACACACACACGCCTACACACGCACACACACACCATTTTACCCCCACAATCACATCTTTTGTCTGCATACCGCATACCTTTTATATTTTAGTGTTAATATTGTTTATTTCCAAACACTAAAGCGACAGAAACAGCAAAGTATACAGTGACTGGCAGATTTGTCTCATTGCATGCTCGTCTCTCAGCTCCTCCTGTGATCCTCCCTTCTCCCCAGCTCTACCTGTCTGCTCCTCTCCAGCTAATGTACTGTAACACCACCTGCTGGGGCCAAGCCTCATCTTCTTCTCCCTCAGGTAGTGGAAGAGTCAGGGAGCGTCCTCCTGTGGGCTCAGCTTCTCTGACAGATGCTTTTAAAAATCTGCCAGCTTCAAGTTGGTCTCTAGTTCTTTTTCTAACTTGTTCTGACAAATATATTATTTTATTTTGAGCACCGCTCTTGAACTTCTATCACGACATGTGGACAGCTGTCAGTCAATCACTGAGGGACATGCCTCCATTCTAACAACACACATGCTGATTGATCAGCTCATGGCCAATGAGTCCACGTGGGTCACTTTTTATCTGGATCAGCACCACAAACATGCATCTGAAATGATATACAGAAAACCTGACAAGTTACAAAACAATGTATTTCAGCTCATCATGTGACCTCAAAACAATTGACCCCTCCAAATGCTGTAGGCACATGGACTTCAGCCCAGGTGAGAACAACAATGAAAATAATGTGCATTTCGGTCATTGGAGTGAAGATTTGGAATAAACTCACCAAAGAGTTAAAGCAAAGTCCAAGCATGAGGTATTTTAAGAAAAGACTAAAAATGGTTATTATACAAAAGTATAAGGATGATCAAGGGTGAGAAATTGGATGTAAATGATAGAACTGAGGATGATTGGACAATTGGGTACTGATCTGTGTGTGTGTAAATATATGTGGATGTGTAAATAAGGAAATGTTATCTATGTATTTATGCAGGTAGATGTGTATGTATATCTACGTGAGTATGTATATGTAGATACTTTCATCTAGTCCAGAAAATACTGTTAGTTATTTTTTTAATTTATTATTAATATTAAAATTAATATTACTTCTTTTTTTTCTGGAAAGGATACTGGACAAAAGGAAGACTATTTATCCTATGAATTATTGAATGGATAAGGGGTATGATAATATAAGTTAAACTTCATCATACTCCTTTTCAGACTCACAGTCACCATTAGAGGAAAGGAAAAGAAAAAAATGTATATTAGCACATAAAAATTGGGTATGTTTATTTGATATTAAGATTGTATGTATACAGCAAACCCTCGACCTACGTCACCTGCGACCTACGGCAACTCAGACTTACGATTTTATCATATTTAATAAAAATATGATAAAAAAAAAAAATTATTATTATTTTTTTTTTTGTGTGTTTAAATGTTATTAATTTCATGTGTATAGCACTTTGTTGCGGCTGTGGTTGTTTTAAATGGCTTTATAAATAAAGTATAATTATTAATATTTCGTTTTTAATTACAATCTGATCGTATTTACGCAACTTCCGGTCGTTTCCGGTCGTTTCCGGTCGTTTCCGGTCGTCATGTTACAACCTAACCAGAGGCTACTGAGGACCGTGTGTCCGTTCAGGGTTGCCTCATACGGATAAATTTGCTGGAAACACTCGGCCAACTCTGTGGACGTCTCAGGCCCGGAGGAGCAGCCGCGGATCGCCCCGCGATCGGCGGCCACAACGCCGCCCGACATGCTAACGACAGCAGCTAACAGAGCAGCTAACACAGGCGAAGACACCGAGCCGACATGCCGCGGAGGAGCCATCTGCGGCCGCGAGCTCGCCGCAAATGTCCGCCTGGCAGTCGGGGGACACCGAGCTAACGCGGAGATACAAAGCCGACAGCCTTTTTGAATGAACTGACATGCTAACCAGTGCTGCTACTGGCGCGGCCTAACCGTAGCTAACGCCGAGCAGCTGTTTTGGAGGGAGGAACATCGCGGAGAAACGGCTTTCAGTAAGTTTTTTTTTCTTTCTGGCTCCAAATGTATGAAGTTAAGAAGCTAACAGTCATTCTTTTAAACAGTTTTGACCACGTGTGTGCGTGTGGAGCGTAAGGAAGCTGTGGGAGCTCTCACCCGAGCTGATGCTATAAGACGAAGGCAGGCTTTGACCAGCTCAAAGTAAGACATTATATTTTTTTATTATTTGTACAGTACTGTATTCATTTACTGTACAGTTCTGTGCATGTTCATGGCCTAGTATGTCTCCTTTTTCAGTCTCATGCCATTAAATATGTGTGCGGCGCTCCGTTAGCGGTATAGCCGCGACCTATGTCAGAAACGCGGACCTACGACAGGCAGGTGTTTTTGGTCCGCGAGGTACGACAACATCGACCTAAGTCACACACGTAGGTCCCTATCCCTGACGTAACTAGAGGGCTACCTGTACTTGGAAAACATGAAAGTCTTCAGTATTATGTTTTGTGGTGAAATGTCTCTCTGAAATAAAAATGTATCATCATCATCATCATCATCATCATCATCATCATCATCATCAGGTCTGCCCATACATTAAAGCAGCCCAGGAAACAGTGACTTTCAAAAGCACACAGAACCACTGCTGGATCTGAATCACAGTTTTGCCAAGACCCAAGGCCAGGCACCACCCTACATTTGACTGGTTAGTAGGCCTATCTAGTGTGGTTGGGAGTGTAAGCTGCACCTCTGTTAAATCCAGAGAAATGTCTGTTAAATCTCTTGGCAAACTCTATTTTTATCTGCAGGTACACCAGTTATCCGGCACAGCGTCAGCGTCAAGTCAGATTTATTTGTATAGCACATTTAAAACAGGAACTGTTAACAAAGTGCTAGAGTGCCATCAGACCCTGCTGCATGCCTGGTGAACGCTTCTACTTCCTTAGCTTGGATTTTGACTCAGGTATCATCCACCAGGGCTGGGTAAAAAAAAACGGATTTAATTGATTTTTAGATTGATTGCATTTAAATTTAACAATATCGATTTCAAGGACTTGAGAATCGATTTTTTAACAGTAAAGTGTGTCACGTCCGATTAAAAGTTCAAACGTGCAACACACATACACAGAATGGACGATAAAGGGAATGCTGCACTCAGCAAGTCATCTCAACTAAGATCTGACGTCTGGAATGAAAAATGAATAATAAATGGATTCAAAACAGGAAATGACAAAGAGCTGGATAAAGCCAAAACGCTTTGCAAGATCTGATCACAGCCCTTCTGACACTGAACAGCATACAGGAGGGCTGTGATCAGTCTTATATCAGGGAAACTAAACAGCCACTGGCCAAAAGGATGGCCCAGCACAGAAGATCAACATCATCAGGTCAGGACTCTGCAGTCTACACTCATCTCCAGGCCAGTGGTCACTCTTTCAGGGATGAAGATGTTCACATCCTTGATAGAGAGGAACAATGGTTTGAGAGAGGAGTAAAGGAGGCCATCTTTGTGAAAAGAAACCGTCCATCATTAAACAGAGGTGGAGGCCTCCGGGTTCAACTGTCCCCCTCTTACAATGCTGTTATTGCTAGTATCACTCAGCCCTCTGTGAATAGCAAACAACCATCAGGGTGCTAACGATCCATCGTTAGGCTGATGGTCCTCCTTGATCATGTGAGCAGCTGGTTTCGGCTGTCATCAGCAAACTGGTTGATCCACTGTGAGAGGGTGCTATTTATAAGACTGAGCTGAATACAGCAACTCAGACTGAGGAAGTCTTTCGGACAAAAGACAAAACGTTTCTACATTTTTTTTGCTTTGTTTTGTTTTGTTTTTTGAATGTCCAGAGGACCAGACTTAGCTTTCTTAGATTTTTCTACCTGGATTATTGAGCATGCATGAGGGTATTTCTGGCATTGTTCCTCCTCCAGAACAACAGACTGACTATTCACACACCCTGAATGCCATCTCAGAAGTTCAAATGGATCATAAGGACTTCTCTTTCGAGAACAACTACTCTGAATTCCCAGAGGAACCTCCATTACACCAATTTTTGTGCAACCTTATTGAAAGGGGTCCCGCAGGAAAGTTTTACTTTCCACTAACGCTGGAACAAGTCCTCACTCATGACGCACTCCTTGACACCGCGGCAGATGTCACCCTGATGTCAGCCACTCTGTTCAAGAAACCGCAGTCAGCAGCGAAACACGCCAACAAGAACTTAGTTCTTCAGCCTTGCCTCCTTGGAATTACACCTTATGCTTCTAACAGCACAACTTCATCCTTTGTGACTCAGACACAGTTTAAGATTGGTAACACGACACTTACTCAGCCAGTTTATGTGTCTGACTTAGAAACAATTCCACTATCGGTGGGACAAGTTTTATTGATCCGATTTCAGCCTTTCATTGATTTTAAGAATCTCAACGTCTGGGCCCAGGTGCACCAACCCCTGCCCATATTTGCTGCCCCAGAACTGTACTCACAATGCTTGGCACTGGACACTTCTGGAAGATCAACCAACTCCCCACCCAAAGACAACCATCTGGTGACTGAGAACATACCTCCCACCGAGGTAGTGTCCGTTACACCTGCACAACCACTAGAGCTGCAAAGAGCTCGCACAAATCACATGTATGACACTACATCGTCTTTCCAGACTGACAAATCCAACACTAACAGGGATCTCTACGATGCTCTGACTCAGAGTTCATCCACTCTCAGAGAGGCCAGAGGCCACTCACAGGTGTCAGGACAAGATAAACAGCTTAACGATCTCATACTCGTTAACTAACAACAGTACCACTAGTGGTAACTCATGGTCTTTCGACCCTCCTGGCCACCTGATTTTATCCCAAACCCACCCACCCAAGAGGTGCACATGCTCGCACATCCACGTGTTGAAGCCTATCCATCTGATATTTCACAACCAACTGATAACACAATCTCAGTTAGACCTGCATTGTCTGATAAAGACGTCATTAAGCTTCAATCTCTGGATCCAGCCATCAAAAGGATGATCCACTACCTAACCGATCCAGACCATGTCACTCCCTCCTCAGAGGAACTTGAGACAATCCCTGACCTTCGTACATTCCTTAAGGTACGACCTTTCTTGAAAATGTTCAAAGGCATGTACTCCACTTAAAGCGGTAAGTCAGCTCAAATACAAACACGATGCCAACGTTAGCTCGTATATTTTTCTTAGACAAACAACCTGAAATGGCTCCACGGTGTTCACCAGTGTCCAAGGTAAATAAGTCAGTGTAACTGAATGAAGAGAAACACAGAACAGTTACAGCATATATTGTGAAAAGGTTGCATCCCTTTTCAGATGTAGATTCAACTCCTGCCATGGATTGCACTTACATTGCACTCAGACACATTACTACTATACATAGTTCCCACACACGTGGCAAGTATTGCGCAATACCGGGTTTTTCGCCACCCGTAAAGGCAGAAATGGCGGACAAACAGACTCGAGCTACCACAGCTAAATACATTACTAGCTTCACCAAGGCACAAGAGCAAAATGGCAGTGGTCAGAGTTGAATGAGTTGGAGAAAGAAATCATGGCAGACGAAGCGGACAACTTGTCACCAAGAAGTTACTCTGATATCATTAATTATTTAATTACTACGAGGAGTGCACAACCGAGGAGCTTCACAGCTTTAAATCCAAAAAAGATGTGTAAACTGTCTCAATCATATCTAACCAGCTAAATAAAGGTTTAACTAAAATAACACACAGCCAAAAAAAGTCCAGGCTCAACACGGACCAGAACCAGCACTTTGAGTGTTACTGTGTTGGAAGTTAGCATGTCGCGTTAGCATCCGGAGCGGAGGGTCCGTCGCACGGAGGCTCGCAGCGAGCTCAGGTAGGTCGGACGACGTGGATCCGTCGCGGCCGCGGGGGCACGTCCCATGGGACCGAGGCGTCGCCCGCACGACTTGGCTCCCGTCCTCCTTCCCCCACTGGGGCAGTCTCCCTGCCGGTCGACCATGGTCCAGGCATGAAGAGGCCTTTGTCGCGTTAGCGACATGCTAAGCTACACACAGCAAGACGGTGCTGCTAAAAAAAACAGCTCTAACACACAGACAGTTGTACTCTAACATTGTTCTGACATTGTTTCACAAAATGATTTATGTAGAATATTTTGTTTACCGGCCAAAAGCAGACGTCTTCAGAGCAGATCCGAGCAGAGTTGGGGCTGCTCAGCTGTGAGCTTCTCCGATGAGATAAATCCTTCACGTTTACTTTTTTTTGGATTAAGTGAAACCTGCGCATTGCCCAAACGTCTACCCGACTGGAACACCCACTGACCCAACACAAAGTAACCATTGCAATTAATTGGAAATTAACAAAAAAAACAACATGAAAAATAGACATCCAGTAGACTGTCCTGCAACTGCTGGTCCGCCTCCACACATGAGGGAAACCACGGAAATTCCACAGATGTGACGTCACATGGGAACTATGTATAGTTAAGCAAATCCAACACTTGTGAACATTCTTAATCCATTCAAAGTTCTCTCAGTGTCTTTTAAAAATGTTTTAATGTCTCTAGTTTTATAATAATAATAATAATAATGAATTCAATTTATAACGCACTTTTCATTAGTGAAAATCTCAAAGTGCTACACACATTGAATGCTACACATATTCATACACCGGTAGCGGCAGACTACCATGCAAGGTGCTTTCCAGTCCTACCGGGAGCAACTCGGGGTTAAGTGTCTTGCCCAAGGACACAACGACACATGGTGTGGGGAACCGGGATTCGAACCGCCAACCTTCCGATCGGGGGACGACTGCCATAGTTTTCATTATTATATAATGTCTGTTTATGTTCTCTTTCATTCCATTATGAGTGAATGCCTCTATACCAACATCAACTACCTCATACATATACTGTGTGTACATCAACTTATATGCTGCTGTGCCACTCTTTGCAAATGTCAACGCTAGAAACTTCTGTTTATTTTATAGATTTACGTTTTTATACTTTTCATACTACTATGCAAAAACTCAGGACAGTATTACACTTTTATTATTTCATTTTATGCTTATGTTCATTGGGTGTTTGGTGTTTTAGGGGTGTTTGGTGTTTCAGTGTTGGTGTAAATTTTCATACTTTTATACTATTATGAAAAAACTCAGGACAGTGTTACACTTTTTTACTATTTTATGCTTATGTTTATTAAATGTTTTAGTGTTTAGTGTTTAGATGGTTACTGTTGCACCGAGGGACTGAGAGAAACGCAATTTCGGTCCTGTGTATGTCCTGTACATATTGCAGTTCTGACAATAAAGTTGACTTTGACTTTGATGTCACAGTTTGAAGAATTATTGAATAGGTTAGTTAGGCAATAACAACAGAGCTAATAATTGTACACATTCTCAGTCTAAAAATGATTTAATAATCTCTTTTTACTGATAATACTGACAAACCTGTTGTTTGTTTAGGAACCTCCTCCCTGCAGTCTGTCCAGGAAGTCTCCACTGGAGGAGCTTTTTGCTGAGCAAGAGGCACAACATAATGTCACAGCTCCATGTCCATGAAGAAACAAATGGAGAGAGGGCTGCAGATGTACCAGGACATCCCACCAGCCGTTCTGTCTGAGGATCCTGCTGCTGGTGGTGGAACCAGGTTAGCCCATCAGTGAGAGCTCAGTAACATGACTGCAGCATCAGACACTGAACATGTGGAAATGTGTTTCCATGAGGTTTTAAAACATAAAGCTCTCTTGTAAAAGTGTACCCCTGCGAAAAGAAAGCTCATAACATATTGAAGTTCATAAGTTTGATATTTATATACTGGTTGAAAATAGCCATGTGAGAAATTCATAGTAAATTTAACAAAAAGGAAAAAGTTCATAGCATTAAATTCAAACAGAAGTTCAAATTATTTCATCCTGAAAGAACTCTGGCTAACTACTGTAGCTCTTTTATAACATGATGGAGTTAAACTCAAAGGAGTCTCCTCAGATAAATAGTGTTAACAATATTTTTATATTAAAGTTTCTGTTAACTTGTTATTTTTATATTTGATTGTTTCTGTTCAGTGCCCTGAGACAACTTCTGTTGTGACTTGGAGCTACAGTATAAATAAACTGAACTGAATTGACATGTCTTTTTTTAACCCCGCCTACAAAAATAATCGGAATCGAGAATCGAAAAGAATCGGAATCGAAACAAAGAATCGGAATCGAAACCGGAATCACTCAAATTCAAACGATGCCCGACCCTAGCAACAATACCAGAATGGTGTTACCCAGCGTAAAATAGCAACAACTTTTAAGTTATAATCATCAACTGTGCATAACATCATCAAAAGATTCAGAGAATCTGGAACAATCGCTGTGTGTAAGGGTCAAGGCCGTAAAACTCTACTGGATGCTCGTGATCTCAGGGCCCTTAAACGCCACTGCAACTCAAACAGGAATGCCACTGTCAAGGAAATGACAGAATAAGCTCAGGAATACTTCCAGA
>JBBPBX010016334.1:26395-45371 GCA_038048925.1 Garcialebias charrua
TCTAAAAAAGCTAAGTCTGGTCCTCTGGACATTCAAAAAAACAAAACAAAACAAAGCAAAAAAAAAAATGTAGAAACGTTTCGTCTTTCGTCCGAAAGACTTCCTCAGTCTGAGGTGCTGGGTTCAGCTCAGTCTTATAAATAGCACCCTCTCACAGTGTTACACAACCAGTTGGCTGATGACAGCCGAAACCAGCTGCTCACATGATCAAGGAGGACCATCAGCCCAACGATGGATCGTTAGCACCCTGATGGTTGTTTGCTATTCACAGAGGGCTGAGTGATACCAGCAATCACAGCATTGTAGGAGGGGGACAGTTGAACCCGGAGGCCTCCACCCCTGTTTAATGATGGGCGGTTTCTTTTCACAAAGATGGCCTCCTTTACTCCTCTCTCAAACCATCGAGAGGAGTAAAGGAGGCCATCTACATTTTCATCAGATACAAGATTACAAGTAGGATAAAATGAAATGAGCAGAAAGAAGATGAAATCTTATTATATCTGCCCCTTATTTCACAGTTTGTTCAAACAATAATAACCTTCAAACTACATCACAAAATGAATAACTCTACTTAATTTTTCTAACTGTAATACACAAACTACATCACAAAATGAATAACTACTTAATTTTTCTAACTGTAATACACAAACTACATCACAAAATGAATAACTACTTAATTTTTCTAACTGTAATACATAAACACACTAAGCTACATCATATATAGTTTTTGAGCAAGTCCTTTTTGACCTTTTTCTTAAATGTATACATTGATTTTGCATTTTTCACATCACTCTCCAGAACATTCCACAGATAATAATAATAATAAAAGAATACCTCTTTTTGAACGGTTGAATCTCTCACTCATCATCAGGGCAGGGCTTTGCTCCAGGGCTTGTTGACATCAGTTTTTGTTTTTTCATAAAGTTCTGCACTTTTTGAGTGATGGGTGTTCATAATGAGGATCAATAACTTAAAGCCTGCGCATAATAACAACACTCAGACTTCGACTCAGATATTTAAAAACTCACAGTTTGTGTTATTGCTCTGGACTGATGATTTACCTGATAAAAGTTGTTTAAATGCAGCTGTTGCTGTTACAAGCTGCTCGTTCTTCACTGCGGTGTTCACATTCCGATGACGTAGTTTCAAGCGCGTTCACGTGAGACGTGCCAAGAGAGAGAGAGCCAGTCTCTTCATGAAACAACAGTCCACACACAGCGCTGAATGTGCGCGCAGCTCGTCTTTTAACAAGAAACGTTCCCAACAGGAGACCTTAGTGAGAAGCTAACGGCTAAAGGCAGCTCGAGCTGCGCGTGCTTCACGATAATAGCTCCGTGCGGAAACGCGCCCAGGAAATTTTGTTCCGCGGTGCATATATTAACGTTCAATGAGTGGAAAAAATAACCGAAACGGTACGCAGGTGGACCGAACCGAACGTGCCGAACCGTTTCGGTTCGGTAAACCCATTACAATCGTTACATGCCTAATACATATATAGGTGCGTGTGTTTATTTGCCAGTTATGAATGAAAATATTAGTATCATTTAAACACTGACTACATAAAATCATAAAACTAAAAGCTGTCTCTTAAATCATACCTGGTGTTCTCGTGTCACTGCTGTCGATCCTCTGGAGGATACAGCGTCTTTTTTCAGTTGGTTTCTCGTAGCCCATCCACAAAGGATGCAGGTTTTTTTCTGTTGGTTTTTTGTCCACAAAATGAAACGAGCACACGTATAGCGTTTTGGGTGGTCTTTTCAAGTTTAAATTTTTAAGCCAATTTCTTTTTGTTTCATCATCTGTTGGTAGGCGATGAAAACTGTACCGCTTATCACAGGAACATTCCCTTTTTGTTTTCGGAGCATGTTCAACACACACGACTAGTTGCAGCCACAAATTCAGCTTCGTCTGATTATTCATACAGCCACGAACAGCGCAACAAGTACCCGAGCTCCGCAAGGACATCTTCGTAAAAATATTTAGTTTTTACTACTATAAATTAGCCCGAAATAACCGAAAACAGATCTAACTTCAACAATGCGTACTTGAGTAAACAACGTATTAGCCAGTGCAGAACTTCTACTTCCGATATGAACCGGAAGTTCGTCCCATAATCATTTCTACAGTAACCCTCCCAGGAATAAGGTGGATAACACAAGCTGTAGGAGTTTTTAAAGATCTGGATCTACGTCTGAATGTTGTTGATGAGCTGACTTTAAAGTTCTTGAACCTCGCTATGTCATCCATCATGTCAACACTTCAGCCAAAATGTTCAGCACTTTATGAAAAAGCTCAAACTGATGCTGTCAACAAGCCCTGGAGCTGATTAAAGCCCTGATGATGATGATGATGATGTTGATGATGATGATGATGATGATGATGATGATGATGATGATGATGATGATGATGATGATGATGATGATGATGATGATGACCGAAAGATTCAACCACCTCATAACTGTTCGAGAAGAGGTATTGTTCTTTTATTATTATTGTTTTTATTATTTATTATCTAATTAATCTTTTTAATTTAAAATTATAATCTTATTAACTCTTTTTTTACCTCTTTGTGTTTTATTTCCAGTCTGGGACAGAGATAGCAGCTGTCTTCTTCCTCTTCAGGGAAATCCACCAGAGATCACCTGCAGCTAAGAAGTGTGTGATGACTGAACTCTGAACTTTTCCAGGGACCTGTCCCACCTGGGGGAACAGGTCCAAGAAGAGGTTGTGACTAATGAGGACAAATACAGCCACACTGCTGCTACTGTTGTTATTGAGATTATTTTTTCCACCGCTGGAGATATTCACTGCAACTAGATCTGTGCTTTTAGCAGAAAATGTGGACAAGTTGGTCTTTTTGGACAAAACCTTAAAGGTTTACTGACATGATTTTGTAACTATGCATAAAATTGCCCAACATAAATATCTTTTATCATTCAACTATGTTCGTTTTTGCAAACAAACTTATAAATATATTTAATTTTGATTTAAAATTGATTTCAAACTTTGTGCCGTGTTTATTCATGGGAAATCCGATTATACGCGAATGCACCATCTGTGACGTAGTGTGGGGCAGAGGGCTCTGGTCTCTTTAATAGCGGACAATTTAAAACCCGACGAATTTAGCAATCTATGTGAAGATTTGAGCTATTTGTCTTCAGTTTGGGAAGCAAAAAATAGTTTGGGTGATGGAAGAAGAAACAGCAGGATCTAATTTAGGACTGCAGCCATATGAGAATTACCGTTCAGCCGGAACTTCAGGTGGAGCGAGGCGGGGGTCCAAGTGGTGCAGCTTTGTTGCATTCTTGACGAAGTATTTCATCTTTTGGGAAAGTGGAAAGGCTCACTTGATCACTAATGATATTAGAACACCCAAATGCGACACAACGTAACTGCATTTTTCAAGTAAAAAAAGCGATCTGCTGGCAAGCAGCTGACACACGCGCACTGACAAGCCCAGGGCTCTGCCCCACACTACGTCACAGATGGTGCATTCGCGTGTAATCGGATTTCCCATGAATAAACACGGCGCAAAGTTTAAAATCAATTTAAAATCAAAATTAAATATATTTATAAGTTTGTTTTCAAAAACAAACATAGTTGAATGATAAAAGATATTTATGTTGGGCAATTTTATGCATAGTTACAAAATCATGTCAGTAAACCTTTAAAACTTGATTAGTTAGATTGTAAACAGTCTGTTGCTGCTTATTGTTCTGGTTCTGGCTGTTATTGTATTTATTAAGATTTTTATTGTTGTTAGTATAGTTTATTGTAAAGAGTGCAGTTTATTTAAAATATCACCCAAATGGGTCACTTTTATTTCTTTTTATACAAACGTATTTTTACATGGCATATTTTCAAAATAAACATTTTGTAAGACTTTATTTTGTCTTTTTTTGTACCGAAAATTAATCGAACCGAAATGTGATTTTAGTGTACCGCTACACCCCTAGAAGATGGTGATTGTGAGGGTAAAATTGTGTGTGTGTGTGTGTGTGTAACATTGTCTTTATTGTACATGTGTTTCAGTGGTTCCTGCCTCTGTTTAGAGCTGATAAAGAAGAAGAAGCTCCTCAAGACTGAAGGCCTGATGTTGACCAGCAGGGCCCAGAGCCTCTTATCATAAAGTGGAGGAAAAGACCCTTAGACCAGTCTGGTGGGTGACCAAATAAATATGGAGGAGACCGATATCAGATTTTAGGTCACGACAGTTTCTTTAAAGAGTGAGGAGGATTTAAAAAAAACTTACCAGGAACCCAGATTTAAAAATTTACAAAGACAGTTCCAGCTCTTCAAAGACTGACGTTAACGAGGACGATGAAAGAGGATGGTGAAATGACCAATCCTGACTCTCCACTAAAGAACTCATCAGACTCTGAATCAGAACGTGAAGACAGTATGAAAGACTGGAAGGAGAGCAGGGCTCCTGAATCAGAAGTAAAAACTGTCAACAAATCTTTGAGCTGCTCTGAGTGTGGTAAGCAGTATGTCAGTAACCGGACTCTTCAAAGACACATGACAAGTCATTCAGGAGTGAAGTCTTCAAGATGTCTGCTTAATAAGAAATGTGTTGGAGAGAAGATAAATATAGAGTCATGCAGGAAAGTCCAGGCAAGACCAAAATCAATAAGCTGTGATGACTGTGGTAAAATATTTACTTCCAAATCAAAATTAAACTCACACATGACAGTCCACACAGGAGACAAGCCGTTTCCATGTGAACTTTGTGGACAGAGATTTAGTCATAAGACAAGTTTAAACGTACACATGAGAGTCCACACAGGAGACAAGCCGTTTCCATGTGAACTTTGTGGACAAAGATTTAGTCATAAGACAAGTTTAAAATCCCACATGAGAGTCCACACAGGAGAAAAACCCTTTCCTTGTGATATTTGTGGACAAAGATTTAGTCACAAGACAAGTTTAAACTCTCACATGAGAGTCCACACAGGAGACAAGCCATTTCCTTGTGATCTTTGTGGACATAGATTTAGTCATAAGGCAGATTTAAACAAACACGTGAGAGTCCACACAGGAGACAAGCCATTTCCATGTGATCTTTGTGGACAGAGATTTAGTCGTAAGACAAATTTAAACTCCCACATGAGAGTCCACACAGGAGAAAAACCATTTCCTTGTGATCTTTGTGGACAAAGATTTGGTCACAAGACAAGTTTAAACTCTCACATGAGAGTCCACACAGGAGACAAGCCATTTCCTTGTGATCTTTGTGGACGTAGATTTAGTCATAAGGCAGATTTAAACAAACACATGAGCGTCCACACAGGAGACAAGCCGTTTCCTTGTGATCTTTGTGGACAGAGATTTAGTCGGAAGTATGCCTTAAACATACACATGAGAGTCCACACAGGAGACAAGCCATTTCCATGTGATCTTTGTGGACAAAGATTTAATCGTAAGACACATTTAAACATACACATGAGAGTCCACACAGGAGACAAGCCGTTTCCATGTGAACTATGTGGCCAAAGATTTAGTCAGAAGGCCACTTTAAACAAACACATGAGAGTCCACACAGGAGACAAGCCGTTTCCTTGTGAACTTTGTGGCCAAAGATTTAGTCGGAAGGACGCTTTAAACTCACATGTGAGAGTCCACACAGGAGACAAGCCGTTTCCTTGTGAACTTTGTGGACAGAGATTTAGTCGGAAGTGTGCCTTAAACATGCACATGAGAGTCCACACAGGAGACAAGCCGTTTCCTTGTGAACTTTGTGGACAAAGATTTAATCGTAAGGCACATTTAAACTCACACATGAGAGTCCACACAGGAGACAAGCCGTTTCCTTGTGAACTTTGTGGACAAAGATTTAGTCGGAAGGACTCTTTAAACTCACACATTAGAGTCCACACAGGAGACAAGCCGTTTCCTTGTGAACTTTGTGGACAAAGATTTAGTCTGAAGACAAAATTAAACTCACACATGAGAGTCCACACTGGAGTGGAAACTTTCTACCAGAAAATATTAAAATAATTATCATATGCAATGAGATGCAACTGGTGTTTTAACACCCAAATAAAATTAATTTTGATTTTGTAAAATATACTCTGTAACAATTTTTGAACAAGTTCCTAATCTATGATTTGCTCCTAATTTCTCAAGAATACTTTAAAACAAACTAACCTTAGATCATAATTTGGACTATAGATGTTGGTTCTAAAATACAGTTCAGTGGTTGTGGACGTGAGGAGAACCCACCAACCAATCAAATTGTTTTTTCAAACAGACCCCATGAAATGTTATTCATGCAAATCCTGAGAGAATTATCCCTGACATCATCTTTGAACTTTCCATAAAATGGCACAACATATATATATTTTAAGATTGAACTCTAATCGTTTTTGCTAAAACAATGTTAAATGAATGAAAATTCCTCTCAAAAATAGTTTAAAATCAGCACCGGTTTTTTTACACGGTAAATCCTGATTTTCCCGTCGCGTGATTGTGACGTCAGATCTAGACTCGGCTCCAACGCGCACATTGAAATACTGTACAATGGAGGAAGATACAAACGCATCCGTCGAATTTAGCCATTTAAAACTTTAGATTTTAGCGTTTTGTCTTCAGAGAAGCCAAAGTTATTTCGAGTGATCAACCAGAAACAGCAGGTTATAATTTTTTTTTTTTTTGGCTGCTGCTGCTGTTTTTTGTAGACTTTTCACTTCAGGAAGTGAGCAGCTGTGTGATGAGTTACCCCGGCTTTACACAGCACGCGGCTCCGCCCCGCTCTGGTCCGCAGGTCGCAGCTGAACGAGTCCAATTTCCACTACCTCCGCTGCGCTCAGGTCCGCCTGGATGCGCCGCTCCGAGACGCATGCGCGGGAATTATGAGATAGCGCGATAAATCAAGTGATAAATAATGAAGTCAGAACAAAACAATTCATTAGGTGGAAGAAGGAGAACAGTAAAGCCTGCTGCCTCGATCTTCTCTCGTAAATGAGCTACATGGTTTGAGCAACAGGAAGTGATGTTTACATTTCAGAATAAAATACTTTTTATTTATTTATTTCTTGTATTGCGTTTGTAGGCGTAGTCATAGTCATAAATATAATAGTTTAGTCATAGAATAGTCATAAATGATAGTTTGACAGCATTTTTGTACAAATAAATCCGTATAGAGCTAGGATTAGTCCGCCCGTGGTGATTTTATTTTGTAAATACGGATGTTGTGCTCGTTCCTTTTCCTGTTGGTGCGACGTAATCTTCAAAAGTTGACTGCGGAGCAGCTCCGGCGTCCGGCAGAAATAGAAAAAATTCTAATTTTGACGGACTGCCGTCCGCTCGCCGCAGCTCGCCGCCGCCGTGCGGAGCCAGTGTACATTCTCTCATTGATTATAATGGGTGCGTATTTGCTGCAGAGGTCGGACCGGAGCGGAGTGGAGATGGAACGCAGGATGTGTAAAGCCGGGGTTACAGGAGCTGCAAGTTGAGAGGCAGAAGGAATTCTACAACATCTAAATCGTTTCCACAGCACTGAAATGGTAATATATTAGTTAATGTTTCTAATAATTATTCAACATTAATTTATAGTTTAAAAAATTAGTCCCTTTTAAAATATCTGTTAAATATTTTAATGTTTATTCTAACATACGTTCTGAAATTTTTAACTAGTTTTTATTTGTGTATTTTTATCCATCAATATTTTTTTTATTTTGTTGTAAATTTACATTTATTTTAAACAAAAACACTTTTAGATGTTTGAATCAGTTTGATTTCATCCGTCCTGTTTGGTCCAAAAAATGCAGCTGAGATGTCTTGACTGGACACCTGTCCAGGTGTCCCTGTGATGGACTGGAAACCTGTCAATTCAAACAATAAATGATATTCACCCCAATTTTTTTAAATCATATAAATACTTTATTACTGGTACATATATAACAAAGCCCCGCTTTTCTGTTTAAGGTGTTGGATGATGTGATCAAATCTCCCTACACGTCATCCGAATCCGCTGACACGTCTCTTTGTTCAACTCTTCTTGCCCATGGAGAACTAAAACAACAGAAACGAAGAGGGAGAACACGACCCTGCTGTTAAAGTGAAAACAAGCTAATTCAAACTATGAGAATAAACATTTTGTGGTTTGGTCAAAAAAATGCAGCTGAGATGTCTTGACTGGAGACCTGTCCAGTGTAACAGTCATTATATTGGTTGGGTCCCAGAGATGAGTAGGTATCACCACAAGGGGGCGCCTACTCCCTTTATTTTCCGTTGTTGTACACTTGTACAAAAAGTAGAATTATTATTCCACGTAAAGGATACAGTATACAAGTGACGATGAGGGGCAGAGCGGTAAACTAATATTATTTGCTCATGTATGACAATATAATGTTTAGTACTGTGGAGAACTGGCGTTACACGGAGTTTAATAAATTGGAAGTGTGGAATAATTCAACGTGCGTCCTGCTGCTTTGAGTTTAGACCAGTTAGAATGACTAACGGTCGCTGCTAACTTCTCCAACCTCTCACCGAACCGTCACAATGCTAAGAGACCTTGCTGTAAACGTTGTGGACCGCGTGAAGCAGTAGGAAGCTGCAGAGCTCGGAGGTGCAACGAGCTAACATGCTAACAGACGGAGGGCTTCACCAGCTCCTAGACCAACTTCCAGTAAGAAATTAACTCTTTTTTTCCGTCAGTATGGCTCAAAATGTACTGTATGTGTTTTTTGATAATTATGTAGGGTACTTTGTTAAGATACAGCTATGGATGTGCTAATGCTAACGAGGCGCGAAGCCTGCTAGAAGGAGAAATGGCTCCAAGTAAGTTATTAAATCTTTTTTCCTTCATGATTGCGCCAAATGTATGACGTTAACATGCTGTCCTTCCTGTAAACAGTTTGGACCGCGTGAAGCAGTATGAAGCTGCAGAGGTCGGACGTGCAAGGAGCTAACATGCTAAAAGACGGAGACAAGCTTGAGCAGCTCAAAGTAGGGATGCGCGATATAAATGGTATACGGTAGAAACGATATAAATTTAGCCTATGATAGAGATCTGTCTTCTACCGGCTAACCGCAGAAAATCAGTTGTCAGATTTAATCTTTACTTTTTTTAGTTTAAAACTGTGCATAAGTGGTGTTGAAGTGTACAATCAGAGTTGTCAGAGTTAATCGATACTTTTTTGTATTGAAAACTGTGCGTAATTGGTGTTAAAGTATTTTCTTCGAGTGCTAAGTGTAAAGTAACTGAATGTCCACACACTTGTTCAGCTTTTACCAGAACTCTTCTTTATGCCAGCTCAGAACCAACACAGCATAACATGAGCAGCAGGATCGAATAACAAAGATCACTCAGCTGGCGTTACCATGACAACCCGCATTACGGACAGCACAGAGCCCTAGAGAGAGAGAGTTCCGACACTCTTTGAACTCGCCGACAGGCGGTCACGTGGTTCATGTAGCTCTCAATTGTTCCAAACAGCTCGTCGCTGTCAGTCAATTTGAGCAGCTACTGGCGCAACATGACAAAAAAAAACGACTTTTCTTACTTTGTCCAGCGTTTTTCAGTAATTATTGAGCCGTAACAAACTGACATTCCTTCTACCATTCTCCTCTTTATTTCTTATCCTGCAGCTCAACTATGCATTTTTTCTTAAGCATTTTTAGACATTTTAAACGCTTCACAAGGGCAAAAGAAAATTGTATTTTCATCAACTTACCGGAGAAAACACGTCTGAAACATCAAGAATGAACTGTGTTTGATGCTAGCAGTGCTGCTGTTTGGAACAGTTTAGTGGAACAAATCGCCCCATAGATATCTTGTGAATCGCCCCCTCCATGACCCACGTGACTTCCGCATTCCATTCTTACAATGGGAGTCTATGGAAGTGTCGGAACTCTCTCTTTATATGGCTCTGGGACAGCACAGTGACTAACTGTAACTAACTGTAACTAACTGCTGAAATATCAGTCCTTATATGACATCTCCCCTTTTATACTTTTGTTTTCTCTTTCCTTCCATAACACTTCATAACAAGTTTATATATATATGTATATAACCAAGAAAACAAACAGAACAGATTATAACATCAAAATTAGTGCATTTGGAACATGCAACAACATGCAACATCAAAATTAGTGCATTCATACTTCTACTCCTCTCTCTCTTTTTTTTTTTTTTTAAGTTTTACAATGTAAGCCTGACCACAGGTTTACTAAGCCTGCCGGACCGCGTGAACACCCGTCCGTCTTGTGCAGGAGGTGGACAGGCCTGCACAACTGGCGATGCAGTGTCTGTAGAGATGGCAGGTTCAGCCTGTAGCACAGTAGATTCAGGCTGTGGACGTTGTAGAGTGGGTGGAGAAGCATCTCCAGATGAAGCAGGCATGTACAACAGGTGGCGACGGTTGCGTCTCAGAGTCGTCCTCTCTTGTGTCTCAACGATGTAAGACCTGGGAGTAGTACTGTCACTAGCAACTACAGCAGGGGTCCCCCAGGTGTTCTGGTGATCCAACTTGGAGAGGATGTTGTCGCCTGATTTCAGTGGGGGTAAGGGCTTTGTGCTGTGACGCTGATTGTATAGAATGCTTGTCTCCGTTTTTCTTTAGCATCCTTACACCTGACCGCTCGTAGATCAGGCCATCGGGGTTGGAGATTTGACTCGAGCGTGGGGAGTGTTGTTTTGATCTTTCTTCCCATGAGTAATTCTGCAGGGCTGACACCTGTGGTGGCGCATGGGGTAGAACGGTAACACATGAGTGCGAGCAAAGGGTCTTTCTGTTTCAAGATTCTCTTTGCAATTTGTACCCCTCTCTCAGCGTGTCCATTTCCTTGAGGGTTATGTGGGCTCGAAGTGATGTGCTGAAAATCGAACTCTTGAGCAAACTCCTGAAATTCTGCACAGGCAAACTGTGGCCCATTATCCGAAACAACTTGGTCCGGGCAGCCGAAGCGAGCAAAGAGTGCCTTTAGTTTAAGCACCACTTGTGTGTGTGTGTGTGTTCTTGTTTTTATTACATGGTGGGGTCCAACACCTGATTTTTCACTCACCTCGTGGGGTCCGGTTTTCCCCGTGGGGACCAAAATCCGGTCCCCACAGGCACAAGCATTGCAATCAATAGGAAAAGGCCTGGTGCCTCATGTACAAAGACTTGCGTGGATTTCCTACTGAAAAGTGACGTACGGTCAAATCCAGAAATCTGCCTACGCACAAAAAAATCCAGATGTATCAAACTGTGCGTACACCGGAATCCACGCACATTCCTTTTGTACATCACAACCAACGTGGAACTGAGCGCACGTGAGACACCTCCCCTGACACGCCTTCATTTACATATGTTAAACAGATGCAAATTACTTCCTGCATGTGTGAAGGACATGTTTGTTTGATCCCTGCGCGATCAGAAATGATTTCTAGATTCAGGAAAATAATGAATTTAATATAATATGAGTGAGGAAAATAATCCTAAGTAAGAATAGTAATAAAATGTGTTCATCACGCAAAGAACGAGTGATTGTGTGTCGGTATTTGTGTGTGCGCGCACCCTGCTTTGGTGCGCAACGGCTCATCCATTCATTCTGAGTGAAAATATTAACTTTGCGCACGAGTTTATTACCATAATTACTGTAAACACAGAGGAACTTAGATGTTTGGTAGATCTTTGTTTATTTAATAGATGATATGAAGAAACGGGTCTGTGCGTCTCAGTGGAGAGTTTTCATGACATGACGTGATGTTGGAGTCTCCAAACGCTGCGCGCGCCACAGCCTTGTGCGCATCTGTTTGTCTGTGAAGCTTTTACTCTCCAACAAGTTATATATGGTGTACTTTCACGTGTCATTTTGGAGAAATCTACAATAAACGCAGATTATGAATCACCTCCAGCTGCCGTGCAACCGGAGAGGGTGCGCGCGCGCTCCAAAGCGCGACCACTCAGCCTTTAGAATCATATGGATGAGACCATTCATTCTATTGGACATGAATCGGCTTTGTGTGGACTGGACTGGCACAGCCCTGATCGGCCTGCAGCTCCCTCTGGAAAGCTCCTGTGGAACAGTTTGATTGCTGCTTCTGCACGCGTTGTGCTCCAGAGCGCAGTGCCAAAATGAAAAATGATCATTTCTGAAAACGGCTGATAAGCTGATAAGCCATATCCTAGATCAGAAAATTATATCTGTTTATAAATAAATGATCTGCGTGTTACACTATTTATTATAACCTCCAGTAAGGCTGAATGAATCCGTTCCTGTTAAATTTATTTTTGGCACAACTTTGCGCGTGCTTTATTTAACTGCGTCATGTGGATGTAATACTTGTTAATCGTGTGTTTGGTGGGAATATTAATCATTTTCACATCATGAACAGTTAATAATAATAATAATAATAATAATAATAATAATGAATTCAATTTATAACGCACTTTTCATTAATGAAAATCTCAAAGTGCTACAAGGTGCAACAGAATTAAATGTCAATAAAACATTTAATAAACAATTAAAATCAACAACAGTATCAGCTATGATCAAAAGTAGAATCATGAGGAGTAGAGTATGCTCGGTTGAAAAGAAAGGTCTTCAAGCCGCTCTTAAAGTCAACCACAGACTGTGGGGCTTCAGTTTCTCTGAATCACCTGTAAGTGTCGCCAAAGGAACAAGAACCACAGAAACGTGCGTACGCCTGCTCGGGAGCTTGCGTGGAAATGTACCTGGATGCGCATATATTCACGTTCAGTTCAGTTTTGATACATACGGGGTTTTGCGTGGATAGTGACGTAAGCAAGTTTTTTGTGCGCACGCACGGTTGATACATGAGGCCCCTGGTGATATGCATGGTGTAGTTTTTGTGAAAAAAAAAAAAAAGGTCCCCACAGGGTTGATTTTTCAGAAAAAGTGTGTGTCGACTTTTCCCCCCTAGAGGTCCACGGTGGTATTGCAGTGTGTGAAACTGCACCCGTGGGGACAATTTCCTGACAAAGTGTGTAACTTAATATGTCAAAAAATTCCTATTTCTTGGACAAAACTTTATAGTGTTTACTATAATTTTAATATTTTAATGTACATAAATATCTTTGCTGAAAATAAGCAATCATATTTTTCAAATAACTACTAAAATTAGCAATATCAATGACAATCACACAGGAAGAGGCAAGTTAAATGCAACTACATAAGATTTTTTGTGATTTTGGCTTGTTCTTCCAATGTTAGTTATGCTATTCTACTCTTTTTTAACTAACATTTAACTGCTTCTACCTTTTACATATTGTTTTTCTGCATTTTTTCTATGTCTTGACCATCATCTATCCATCAATCCATTATTTTTTGCTTGTTCTATAGTGGAGTTGCAGTGACATCAGCTTGAGCAGAGAGGCCCAGACCTCTCCTTCCCCAGCCATCTCTTCCAGCTCTTCTGGAAGGACTTCAAGGCGTTCCCAGGCCAGCCGAGAGACATAGTCTCTCCAGCATGTCCTGGGTCTTTCTCAGAGTCTCCTCTCAGTCGTACATGCCTGAAACACCTCCCTAGGGTGGTTTCCAGAAGGCTTCTTTACCAGATGCCTGAACCACCTCAGCTGGCTCCTCTCGATGTCGAGGAGCAGTATCTCTACTCCAAGTCTCTCCTGGATGACTGAACTTCTCACCCTATCTCTAAGAGAGTCCTGAAAACTCATTTAAACTGCTATTATCTGCAGTCTCATTATTTTGGTCACTATCCAAAGTTTGTGGCTTGAGGTGAGGGTAGGAATGTAAACAACCTGTAAACAGGGAGTTTTGCCTTAGAGCTCAGCTTCTTATTCACCACAACAGATGGGTACAGAGTCATCAAAACTGAAGAAGCCCCATCAAGCTATCAATGTCATTCTCCATTCCTCCATCACTCACAAACTAAGTCCCAAGATACTGGAACTCCTTCACTTGAGGTAGAACTTCACCCACAATCCAGAGGGCACAATCCACCCTTTGCTGACTGAGGACCATGGCTTCAGATTTGGAGATGATGATCATCATCCTAGTTGCTTAACACTCAGCTGTGAACTACTTCAGTGAGAGCCGAAGATCGTGGTATGATGATGCCTACAGGACCACATTGTATTTAAATAGCAGAGATCAAACCTTGAGGTCACCGAACTAGACTCCTTCTGCCTCTGACTGCATTCAGAAACTATCTCCTTAAAAGTTATGAACAGAACTGACTACTAGTTACAGTAGTCCTCTGCACTCTCTGACCTCACTCCAACAACCACCATGTCCTTTCTAAATGCATCCATATTGCCTGTTTTTGGGTTTTCTCTCCATTATTTGGGCCAATTCTTTGTCAATAAATCTTAAACACGTTCTGAATGCTAAACAAAAATTAAATATGGCTAATAAAATATGGCTGCATCTCAATAATTATTAAGACACTAAAATATACTTAGTTTTGGTCAAAGCTCACATCAGTTAATTAACAGTAATTGTATAGTAATTATATCTATAACTTGTATGGATTATTGCTGTATGTTTTGATTTTAGATTACATTTTGTTGTTCAGGAACTACAGATGAAAATTAGCTTAAGCTAAATCTGGTGCAAAGCATCTTTTTAATGTTTTATTTGCACATTGTCCCTATTTTTAAATAAAATAAACAAGAATGAATACAATTCTTAATACATGCTGAATGCTAATTAAAAATCTAGATGGCTGACAACGCTTAAATAACATTGTTTAATCTATGGTTTAGTTATTTTTATATATCTTAAACCAGCTACTGCCCTGCATGCCAGTCCCTAGCGTGAGTAAATGGTGAAGGTTGTGATTGGAAGGACATTCAATATAAACACTTTTGCCGAGTTAATATATATGACAATATAGTGTTGTCACTAGTGTGAAAGCTAAGAGGCTAAACTAAGGTTTTCTAATCCATAAAGCAACTTTGTTGTCCATCCACAGGCTGGGTCGTTTCTACATTCTCCTCTCTGTCAGTGTGCTCTGGTTTCATTTAAAAGAGTTGATCTTTAGATATTGTCCTTCAGGGTGGATAAATGTTACTTAAAGCCTTTTGCTGATAACCATCATTTACCCAGTATGCTTTATTTATTTATCTTGCAGTTACAATAAACATTTATCAAATGAAGTCTATGTAGCAGTAAAGAAATATACCTGGCTAGGGAAATGTCACTTCCTGTTGGATAAGTGGGTGGAGTATAAAAGGAAGCAACAATGCCTGTTCTGGCACTTGGATTCTTCTTCACGCTCCCACTACATGGCTCACAACAGAACCACTAGACTGAGGAACAGCTTCTACCCTGAGGCTGTCAGACTCATGAATAAATAAATAATAAGAATAAACACTGCAAAATGTCACATCATACTGATACTGATCTGTTTCTTGTTGCTGCGTTCATCTGTGACCATCTGCTCATGTTCGTGCTGCTGTTTATAATGATGTTTTTCTACTACATTAGGGCTTAGTGTATTACTAGCTGATGTCTCTCTTAGTTAATCCTAGATGTTATTATTGTTTTTCTCTTGCATTTGTTGTTGGATGTAACTGGGACCCTGTGTACATAATCTCGTTTTCAACACATGTACTACATGCGGTGCAAATGACAATAAATTCTCTCTGACTCTGACTCTGACTCTGACAACCCGTGTGGGGTTTGGTTGTCGTGAGCAGCAGATTGTGTTAAGCGTGCTGTTCTGGCTTTCGTGTTATGAAGACCAAGCTTACTGCTTCCTCCTCCTGTTAGTGTGAAATATCAAAATCAATCAAAAGAATCAAAAGAAATACAATCAATTCCAGCTGCATCTTTTCTCTAAAGTGCATCATGTTTTAGTACAAAGTGTTAATTACACTTTAAATGTAAACCTTTATTAATTTCCTGATGTATCTCAGTAATTCAGATAAAATAAAATAAGACTGAGTAAGTTTTCTGGACAGATTCTTTAATGTAATGTTTCACCTCTTTTTCAAAAGACTTCTTCAGTTCAAGCAGTTCAGGTAAACTCAGCCATATAAACAGTGCCTCCACATGGTGGGTAAACAAGTTAATGATGACAATCAAAACAGCTGGTTACATGCAGAAGTTGTCAGTCTTACGATTGGTCATTGTACACTGATAATCCCTTTTGTTGACAGAGGGCAGAGTAATGCTCACAATAAAAGCATTTTAAGTGTGGGACAACTGGAAACGGAGGCCTAAACCCCTGTTTAATGACAGTTTATGGCAAGCCATCCATCCATCCATCCATTTTCTTCCGCTTATCCGGGGTTGGGTCGCGAGGGTAGCAGCTTAAGTAGGGAGGCCCAGATTTCCCTCTCCCCAGCCACTTGGAGCAGCTCCTCTGGGGGAATCCCAAGGCGTTCCCAGGTTAGCCGAGAAACATAGTCCCTCCAGCGTGTCCTGGGTCTTCCTCTGGGTCTCCTCCCGGTGGGACATGCCCGGAACACCTCACCAGGGAGGCGTCCAGGAGGCATCCTAACCAGATGCCCGAGCCACCTCAACTGGCTCCTCTCGATGTGGAGAAGCAGCGGCTCTACTCCGAGTCCCTCCCGGATGACTGAGCTTCTCACCCTATCTCTAAGGGAGAGTCCAGACACCCTGCGGAGAAAACTCATTTCAGCCGCTTGTATCCGAGATCTCGTTCTTTCGGTCACAACCCAAAGCTCATGACCATAGATGAGGGTGGGAACATAGGTCGATCGGTAAATTGAGAGCTTTGCCTTTCGACTCAGCTCTCTCTTCACCTGGTACCCCATACTCCCGGAGTACCTCCCACAGAACCCCCCGAGGGACGCGGTCGAATGCTTTTTCTAAGTCCACAAAGCACATGTAAACTGGTTGGGTAAACTCCCACGCGTCCTCCAGGACCTTGCTGAGGGTGTAGAGCTGGTCCAATGTTCCACGACCAGCACGAAAACCACACTGCTCCTCCTGAATCCGAGGTTCGACTATCCGACGGACCCTCCTCTCCAGAACCCCTGAATAGACCTTACCAGGGAGGCTTAAGAGTGTGATCCCCCTATAGTTGGAACACACCCTACGGTCCCCCTTTTTGAATAGGGGAACCACCACCCAGTCTGCCAATCCAAGGGAACTGCCCCCGATGTCCACGCGATATTGCAGAGTCGCGTAAGCCAACACAACCCCACAACATCCAGAGCCCTAAGGAACTCAGGGCGAATCTCATCCACCCCCGGAGCCCTGCCACAGCGGAGCTTTTTAACCACCTCGGTGACCTCAGCACCAGAGATTGGAGAGCCCGACCCAAAGTCCCCAGGCTCCGCTTCCTCAGTGGAAGACGTGCCAGTAGGATTGAGGAGGTCTTTAAAGTATTCCACCCACCGACTCACAACATCCTGAGTTGAGGTCAACAGCACGCCATCCCCACCATAAATGGTGTTGGTCGCGTACCGCTTCCCCCCCCCCTGAGACGCCGGATGGCGGACCAGAATCGCCTCGAAGCCGTACGGAAGTCATTCTTCATGGCCTCTCCAAACTCCTCCCATGCCGGAGTTTTTGCTTCAGCAACCACATAAGCCGCATGCCGCTTGGACTGTCAGTACCTATCTGCTGCTTCTGGAGTGTTTAAGGGTCCCACAGGCCAAAAAGACCCAAAAGTGCTCCTTCTTCAGCTTGACAGCATCCCTCACTGCCGGTGTCCACCATCGGGTTCGAGGGTTGCCACCACGACAGGCACCAACAACCTTGCGGCCACAACTCTGATGAGTTGCCTCAACTATAGAGGCGCGGAACATGGCCCACTCAGACTCAATGTCCCCCGTCTCCCTCGGAACGTGTTCAAAGCTTTCCCGGAGATGGGAGTTAAAGCTCCGTCTTACGGGAGACTCTGCCAGACGTTCCCAGCAGACCCTCACAATACGTTTGGGTCTGCCAGGCCTGACCGGCATCCTCCTCCACCATCGGAGCCAACTCACCACCAGGTAGTGGTCAGTGGAAAGCTCCGCCCCTCTCTTCACCCGAGTGTCCAGGACATGCGGCCGTAGATCAGATGAGACGACAACAAAGTCGATCATCGAAATGCGACCTAGGATGTCCTGGTACCAAGAGCACATATGTAAACCCTTATGCCTGAACATGGTGTTCGTTATGAACAATCCATGATGAGCACAGAAGTCCAATAACAGAACACCACTCGGGTTCAGATCAGGGAGGCCATTCCTCCCAACCACACCCCTCCAGGTCTCACTGTCATTGCTCACGTGAGCGTTGAAGTCCCCCAGTAGAACAAGGGAGTCCCCAGGAGGCGCACTCAGTGGTGTAGTCTACGTGATACTCGGGTATACGGAGTATACCCAGTAAGAAAGCTCAAGAATTTCAGTATACCCACTTAAAAGTAGCCAATAATACATGACATATCATTAGACACGTGTCATTGATATGTTAAACGCCAGTTAAACACTTCCGTAACAATCTATCGGTATGCAGCGCTTTGCTTTGATAATGTTGTATAGATTCTATAACATGTTTTACTACAAAGCCAACTGTTGTACAGTTTGTTGTTCATTTATTCAAAAAAAATTTTTTTTTCTTCTTTTGGCTTTTTCCCTGCGTTAGGGGTCGCCACAGCGAACTGGTCGCACGAAGATTTGGCAATTTTTACGCCGGATGCCCTTCCTGACACAACCACAGACCACCGAGCAACCACAGCCCTCTGTGTGGAGCAGAGAGCTGATATCTAGGGTTCCCGGGGGAGCAGATGGTGGGGGTTAAGGGCCTTGCTCAAGGGCCCAGAGTGGGGCAGATGAGAGTGGAGATAAGTGTGACCGCTTCACTTATCCCACCCACATCTTTTGATGTTGTCGGTACCGGGGCTTGAACCGGCGACCTTCCGATCACAAGCGCACCTTCTTAACCTCTGCGCCACCACTCCCCTGTTGTTCATTTATTCAAATATAAAAGAAATTTGGAAATGTTAAACATGCTTAAAAAATCTAAACAGATCATTTCATTGTACTAACCAGTGTACAGGGAGTCCCAGACTTACGAGTGAGTTCCGTTCCTACGACTATCTTGTAAGACG
>JBBPBX010016335.1:0-19276 GCA_038048925.1 Garcialebias charrua
CAGTGGGGCATGGGTGTGTTTGTTCCTTCTGAAGTCCACAATCATCTCCTTTGTCTTCTTCACATTCATGTGAAGATTATTCTCTTTGCACCAGCTCTCCAGGTGTTCCACCTCCTGTCTGTAGCTGGACTCATCATTGTTTGTGATGCATCCCACCACCGCTGTATCATCTGCAAACTTAACAATATGACAGCCTGGAAGTGTGGCTGTACAATCATATGTGAGCAGAGTGAACAGAAGGGGGCTCAGCACACATCCCTGAGGAGAGCCAGTGCTGAGGGTTATGGTGGAGGAGGAGAAGTTGTGGATCTTCACGGACTGTGGTCTGTCTGTTAAGAAGTCTAGTACCCAGTTACAAATAGAGGGGCTTAGTCCAAGTGTAGATAGTTTGTCTATCAGAGTTTGGGGGATCATGGTGTTGAAGGCAGATGTGAAGTCCACAAAGAGCAGACGCACGTATGAGTCCTTCTGATCCAGGTGGGTGAGAGCAGTGTGGACCACGGAAGAAATGGCGTCCTCTGTTGATCGGTTCTCACGGTATGCGTATTGATGAGGGTCCTCATTGATGTTGACGGTTGCCTTGATGTGGGACATGACCAGTTTCTCAAAACATTTAGCGACTATCGGGGTGAGGGCCACCGGTCTATAGTCATTCAGACCAGTCACTGTGGAGCTCTTTGGGACTGGGATGATGGTCGCGGTCTTCAGGCAGGTGGGAACTGACTCCAGTGCAAGTGAGGTGGTGAAGATGTCAGCCAGCACCCGGGAGAGACAGTCAGCCACCACATTGGATTTTCCAGCCACATGCTGAATGTCTGTAGTAAATTCAGACACCGCTGCGAGGTGGCGTTGCTGGCGAGCAGACCAGGGGTCAGAGAATTTTTGACATAGCAAAGACCAGGGGTTTGTGGTCAACGTATGCAGTGAACTGGCGGCCTTCCAGGAAAAACCTGAAATGGCGTGTAGCCAGGTAAAGCGCCAGCAACTCTCTGTCAAAAACACTGTATTTCAGCTCATTGTCCCGCAGCGTACGGCTGAAAAATGCAAGCGGCTGCCAAACCCCGGAAACCTGCTGTTCTAACACAGCCCCCACCGCAACATCAGATGCGTCGGTTGTTAAAGCTATTTGCGCCGCTGGGGATGGATGGGCCAAAAGGGCAGCAGTGGCCAGTGCAGCTTTAGCGTCACCAAATGCCTGTAGGCGTTCTGGTGTCCAGTCCACGCTGTCGTTGGGCTTTTTCTTTTTCAGCGCTCTATAGAGCGGACTCAGCAGTTGTGCTGCCCTGGGGAGGAAACGGTTATAGAAGTTAACCATTCCCAAAAACTCTTGTAGCGCTTTAACAGACTGGGGCTGTGGGAAATCTGACACCGCCTGCACTTTGTTTGGTAACGGGACGGCGCCACTTGCGGAAATGCGGTGGCCCAAAAAGTCAATGACTGGCAGCCCAAACTGGCATTTCGCTGTGTTTACAATCAGGCCATGTGCTGCCAGGCGCTGAAAAACCTCACGGAGGTGGGACAGGTGCTGCTCAGCCGAGCTGCTAGCCACCAGGATGTCGTCCAAGTACACAAATACGAAGGACAGACCCCTTAGGACTGAATCCATCAACCGCTGAAATGTTTGTGCTGCACCTTTAAGACCAAAAGGCATGCGCAAAAACTCAAACAGGCCGAAAGGCGTGATAACAGCGGTCTTAGGGACATCCTCCACATGCACAGGAACCTGGTGGTACCCCCGTACTAAATCTACTTTAGAAAAAATGGAGGTCCCAGCCAGGTGCACTGAAAAATCCTGGATGTGGGGGATGGGATAACGATCGTTCTCTGTGACGTTATTAAGGCGGCGGAAATCTCCACATGGACGCCATTTGCCATCTGCCTTGGGCACCATGTGGAGGGGGGAGGCCCACGGACTGTTTGAGCGCTGCACGATGCCTAAACGCTCCATGTTAGCAAACTCTTCCTGTGCGATTGCTAGCTTAGTAGCATCGAGGCGGCGCGCACGTGCGAACACCGGGGGCCCCGTTGTGGGAATATAATGTTCGACCCCATGTTTTGTGTTTGTGTTTGCAAAATCAGGAACAGTCAGCGAGGGAAACTCAGACAATAAACGCTGAAACACATTACCCGAAGCTAAAAAGTTAGCATGCATTACAGGCCCAGCTCCTCGCGTCTCACAAGGCAGTGACGAAAAAGACACAGCGTCGATCAAACGTCTGTTAGCTACATCAACAAGGAGCCCATGAGCACAAAGAAAATCAGCCCCTAAAATAGGGACCGAGCTAGCAGCTACCACAAAGTTCCACTGGAAGTCCCGTTCATGGAAACGCACAGTCACCAACCTTTCACCAAACGTCTTGACGGGAGAGCCATTCGCCGCGGTTAGCTGCGGCCCGCAGCCTTCAGCTAACCTGTCGGAGCCAGTCGGGGGGACGAGGCTCTTCTGCGACCCCGAGTCCACCAGGAACCGCCTCCCCGACCTCGAGTCCTCGATGAAAAGCAGCCTTGCCTTCTCGCCAACGGCCGCGACTGCTAGCGGGCGTTGGCGGTCTCGTTTCCCTGCGGCTTGAAGCTGCACGGCGGGACACACCGTCGTGCTTTGGCGCCAAAACGCGCGTGGTAGGAACAAAGAACGGGACCTGCCCGCCTGCGGCTAGCGACTCCTGCCACCACCGCTGGCTCGTCCGGCGCTGTGTGCGTCGCTCGAAACTCGGGCGCTGCTGGAGATCCAGGGACCACCGCCTGTACCGCGAAGGTCCTCGCGGTTAGAATGATGCGGTCGGCTTCTTCGGCCAGCGAGCGGTAATCCTTCTCCTGCAGAAACGGGGAGTTGGCCAAGGCGGTTCGCACAGGAGCTGGAAGCTGGCGGAGGACGAGGTGGCGGAAGAGGAACTCGCAGTCGTCTGATCCCCGCAAGGACAACATGCTCTCCACGAGCTCGAGAGCTGTCCCGTCACCCAAACCGGAGAAGGAAAATAGTTTCTCAGCGCGCTCCGCCTCTGAGAGTGTGTAGCGCCGCAGAAGGAGCTTCTTGAGGGCGTCGTATTTTCCTTGTGCTGGAGGGTTTTGTAGCAGGCTCATCACCCGCTGGGTCGTCAGCGGATCCAGCGAAGCAACCACATGGTGGTATTTGGTGTCGTCAACAGAAATCCCGCGAAGAGCAAACTGTGATTCGATGTGTGCGAACCACGCCTGCGGGGCGTGCAGCCAGAAGTCCGGGATTTTAACGGCCACCGAAAAAGCGAGCGGGGCCGCCTGTGTCGGTTCCACAGCATGAGACAGCTGAAGAGAGCTGGCTGAAGCGTCAGATGTCGACATATTCAGTTCACGTAGGTCACCAGTGTAAGAGGAGGTGAAGAGACGACACAGGAGACAGGCTGCAGAACTTCACCTTTTAATCACATCTTACTAAACTGGCGGGAACCCGCCCAACACTGCTTTATATACCCACATAACATCCGGTCCCCTGGACCTTTCACAATAAAAGCATCCCGTAATACATTCGGTCCACTGGGTGTGAGTAGAGCCCCCTAGTGGTCCACCACAATGTCATAAAGAAATTTTGGAAGCGAATAATTTTATCATCTGTAATATTGATTCAAAATTTTCATTAAGATATGAACACATTATTTTTGGCTTTCACGAAAAGAATATTAATATTTAAAAAAAAACTGGCAATTAATTTAATTATAATATATGGCAAATACCATATTCACAAATGTAAATTTTCATCATCTTCGCCTTTTTTTCCAGGTTTAATTAAAGAAATAGAATTATATTTATGCACCATTTCTAAGAGTAACAACAAGAAAGCTATAAACACGTTTGAATGCTGTAGCTCCTTGAATATATTTAATGTATAATTTTATTTTTGTAGAAACCTGGCACCCCCCTGGCATAGTTAATTTTGTTTATTTCTCTGTGTTCCTTGTTCTTGTTATCTTGTCCCTTGTTCTTTTTGTTCACATTCTTATAACTGTAACTGTATCTGTAGTGAAATAATAAAAAAATAATAAAAAAAAGCTTTGTCACTCTATTACAAATGTCAATGGCCTCATTCACGAACATGTTCGTATTTTCATCCTAAATTTCTCCTACTTTTGTTCGTACGAAGTGTTCGTACGAACATGCCACGTCAGATTCAACAAACTCTTCTATCATCAGGAGAAGTGTGTAAATGAGCTGCGCAGATAATTATGAATCCCACCTGTTCTATCCACCTGCTCGTGCACGCGAGAGGTTATTTAAGGCTGAGTAAAGACTTTCGCTTTTGTCCGCAGGCTGGAGCGCGCGCGCCGCGCGTGCACTCAAGCCGTGCGGCGAAATGCATTCATAGTGTCGCCTCTGTGTTTATAGTTGTCCCACGGCGGCGCATGGCAAAGTGCTGTTCTTTTACGGACCAGCAGGAGGCAGTACCCTCTAAAACCTGTGCATATGTTGCAAGAAAGGCGTAGAAGAAGAAATCTACCGTAGAAGAAGAACTGTTTGAAATCACACAACAAAAACAAATAGCTTTCCGCTCGCGTGCTGAACTGTTGTCTTTATTTGCGGTTTTAATGCATGGAGTCAGCGGAGGAGAAAGCGATCACGTGACTTTTGGCGAAAAAACAAAAGAAAAGTCCGACTCCAGATCAGGAATGAAGGAGAATTTATACATTTTGTGTCACAAAACATTCCTCCATGCATCGCGACTCCGTCTCTACGACCACAGCGGCGCAAACAGCTGCAAGCTCCGGCGTGAAGAGGGTGAAGGCTGTCGGGTGAGGTCCTGTCAATCAAATCGTAGCGCCCACCGCGCACGCAGAGGCTTGCGGAGTTTCAAAATTTCAGAGGTGCACGGCACGCGCTAATCAGGCTTTACATAATTCTCTATGGAGATAAAACAACGACGAAATGGGCGTGAACAAATACAGAAGGGGTGTGAACTATGGAGATAAAACGAAGACGAAATGGGCGTGAACAAATACAGAAGGGGCGTGAACAAATACAGATCTCACGAGAGCAAATACATCCACTCGAGGGAGCAAATCAGCCCCGCGCGCGTAATGGGGATGAGCGCGAGCGTAGAAAAGAGATCAAAGTGCGCGCACGTGCGCTCGGAGGACAACTACAGGCTCTCGCGTGCAAAATGTATCTACTGACAGACTCTCCCTCTCGCTCGCGGTTCAGACTTTTGGCAGCCGGTGGGCGGATCCAGCCCACGACACATGATTGGCTGCAGTCTTCCTGTCCTCTGTGATTGGGTGTAACACTTCCTGAACCTGAAAATGTAAAATAAATTGATACCTGGACTATTGAGAATGAACTTTCTTGTAAAATAAATAGATTTATCTAAATATACTTCAAGTACATTGTTATAAAATATATTTTGTTGCACTTTATGAAGTACTATTTTTTGCTAAATATAAAATACATTTCAATCAAATATATTTCTAAAAGGAATCTTCATATAAACTTTTTAACTGCACGTTTCATTCAACCTTTATTTATGTATCTCATTGAGCCTCGAGGACTCATTTACAAGAGAGACCTGGCTACAAACAAAGAATGATGACAACAGTGACAACAATAGACAGTTATAAAAGAGGCATACAGATTTTTTTAAACAAGTTAAAACAAAAGATATCAGACAAAACATATCAAACGGTATACATTAACAGACAGGCTTTCTCTCTGCAAAAAACGTTTTGAAGATTATTATTGTTTAATCTGATTGTTGGAAAAAGTTGGTTGAAGATCATTATTGTTTACATGGTTGATTATTATTGTTTAACACTAGAAGTCCCAGGATTTTCGACCTCCCCCCAGAAGTCCTGAAAGAGGGTCAAAAGACCCTTAGTCCAAACCAACCATTAGTGGGTCCACATTAGTGGGCCATTAACTGCCTTTTGTTATAAATATGCGTGCACACAACTCAGACACCCCCACCACACCAGACTGCACAAACTGCATTCCAATGTTTCCACCAGGTAAGTAAGACTCTGCTTGCACTTCCCCCCTTAGTCAGAAGAGAGGCCCTGACCTGAATTCACACATAACAGACCCTGAAGTTATCTCACAGTTGAACATTTTGGGATATCCACTGAACGGAAAGCTTTGTCTGCTCCAGAACAGTTTTATGCATAAAATTGTCTCATTCTGCTGTGCTGACTATCCTGTAACTTTGATGTTCTGTCAAATAAATTATTTTGCTTACAAGTACTGTCTCTCTCCTTGTCCTTGGCACTTGTATATACGGTGCGTGCCGGCACATGCAGGTGGCCCATTGCTGTGTTCTAAAACATGCTTGACCTATTGTTGTCTGTCACCTGACGGACAGACACAGGTCACATGACATGAAGTCAACTGACGGACCGACATAGGTCACACGACATGAGGTCAACTGACGGACCGACACAGGTCACATGACATGAGGTCAACTGACGGACCGACAAAGGTCACATGACCTGAGGTCAAGTGACGGACCAACACAGGTCACATGACCTGAGGTCAAGTGACGGACCAACACAGGTCACATGACCTGAGGTGAACTGACGGACCAACACAGGTCACATGACCTGAGGTCAAGTGACGGACCAACACAGGTCACATGACCTGAGGTCAAGTGACGGACCAGCACAGGTCACACAACATGAAGTCAAGTGACGGACCAACACAGGTCACATGACCTGAGGTCAACTGACAAAATGACACAGGTCACACGACATGAAGTCAACTGACGGACCGACACAGGTCACACGGCATGAGGTCAACTGACGTACCAACACAGGTCACATGACCTGAGGTCAACTGACACAACGACACAGGTCACATGACATGAAGTCAACTGACGGACCGACACAGGTCACACGGCATGAGGTCAACTGACGTACCAACACAGGTCACATGACCTGAGGTCAACTGACACAACGACACAGGTCACATGACATGAAGTCAACTGACGGACCAACACAGGTCACATGACCTGAGGTCAACTGACGGACCGACACAGGTCACACGACATGAGGTCAACTGACGGACCAACACAGGTCACATGACCTGAGGTCAACTGATGGACCGACACAGGTCACATGACCTGAGGTCAACTGACTGACCAACACAGGTCACATGACCTAAGGTCAAGTGACGGACCAGCACAGGTCACACAACATGAAGTCAACTGACGGACCAACATAGGTCACATGACCTGAGGTCAAGTGACGGACCAACATATGTAGCCCACTGAAAGGGACCGGGGGATTTAGAAGCCAAGTTCACTTGCGCAAAAAAGCGCAGCCTTAGTCAAATTAGTGTGCCCCCTCCTGTGGTGCGCCAGTAATGGCCTTATTTACAAAACAAAAGCGCCTGTTAACAGCTCATTATAGGATGTTAGCTAAAATCCTTCGGGTCACTCGACCCGTCTCTGGGTTCCAAAGGTAGAAATGCTGAATGACCCTTCTCTGGGACTTCTAGTGTTAATCTGATTGTTGTAAGGGGCAGATATAATAAGATTTATTCTTCTTTCTGCTACCTTTCATTTTTTTATATTTTGTACATTATCATTTATGAGATTGTCTTGTATTGTTTCTTTTGTAAAAAAAATGAAAAAATTTAATAAACATAAACATAACTTCCGTTGCTACCCACAATGCACTGCCAACTCAAAATTCTCCTTCAAAATAAAATACAGATAGATCAAAACTGTGGAAGTTTTCAGGGGGCGGCCGTGGCACAGTGGTAGTGGCAGTCGTCCCCCGATCTGAAGGTTGGAGGTTCAAATCCCAAGTTCCCACACCATGTGTCGTTGTGTCCCTGGGCAAGACACTTACCCTGAGTTGCTCCCAGTAGGACTGGCTGGTGTCTTGCATGGATGTCTACCGCTACCGGTGTATGAATGGGTGGCTGGCTGGTACTGTGAAGAGCTTTGGGGCCCCCTGGAAAGCACTATACATATAAGTAAGCTCCATTTACCATTCTTTTTTCTTCTTTTTCAAACTAAATTATTAAGACATTTCCAACTTCCAGCCTTGGGCTTCATGTGCATTTTTCTCTTCTTTTATTCACGTCAAAATTGTGCAAAAATAAATTACCAAACATTAATTTGTTTAAAAAAAAATCTGTATGCCTCTTTTATAACTGTCTATTGTTGTCACTGTTGTCATCATTCTTTGTTAAAACCAGGTCCCTCTTGTAAATGAGTCCTCGAGGCTCAATGGGATTAACCTGCCTAAATAAAGGTTGAATGAATAAAGTAAACTTTGTACGAACATGTTAAATAATACACATCATATTTTTATATGATATTTTTATATCATATTTTATGACTTTCTACTGTAATTTTATGCAATTTTACTAAGAGTACTCCACTCCCAGGTGATTTCCATGTCAGTTTGTCATCAATGATGACACCCAAGAACTTCACCTCACTCACTCTACAGATCTCAACACCCTCAATTAGAAATTAAACATCTGCAGTTTTCTTTTTATTACTAAATATCATATAATAAGTTTTGTCTAGATTTAATGATAATTTATTTAGTTTAAACCAAGTTTGTATTTTGACAAGTTTGTATTTTGGTTTGAAAGTGACGCATCGCATTGTTCCTGTTTTTGATTTTCTACATCTGCCTTATAATCTGTCTGTTTTGCCTTATAATCTGTCTGATATCTTTGTTTTAACTTGTTAAAAAAATCTGTATGCCTCTCTTATGATTGTCTATTGTTGATTGTCCAAGGAAAATCTGTTGCTGTTGTCATCATTCTTTAGTTTGTAGCCAGGTCTCTCTTGTAAATGAGTCCTCGAGGCTCAATGAGATGCATAAATAAAGATTGAATGAAAAGTGCAGTTAAAAGGTTTATATGAAGTTTCCTTTTATAAATATATTTGATTGACATGTATTTTATATTTAGCAAAAAATAGTACTTCATAAAGTGCAAAATATATTTTATAACAATGTACTTGAAATATATTCAGATAAATCTATTTAATTTACATTTTTAGGTTCAGGAAGTGTTATGGCCAATCACAGAGGACAGGAAGACTGCAGCCAATCATGTGTCGTGGGCTGGATCCGCCCACTGGCTGCCAAAATTCTGAACCGCGAGCGAGAGGGAGAGTCTGTCAGTAGATACATTTTGCAGCGTGCGCACCTAGTTGTGCTCCGCGCGAGCGTGCGCACGCTCGGATCTGTTTTCTATGCTCGCGCGCAGCTCCATTCCTCTCACGGGGTCTGATTTGTGCTTGTGTGAGTCTCATTTGTTCACTCGGGGGTGTCTATTTGCTCTCGTGAGATTTATATTTGTTCTCGCGGGATTTGACATGATTTTAATCCCATAAAGAAGACCTGAGCAGATCTGAAACATGACAGACTTTTCTGGTTTTGGGAGAGGGAGGGGGACAGTTAGTTTTACCCCACTGCAGTCATTTGGCAGGGGTAGAGCAGGTTTGCTAGCAGCCCCAGACTCATCCACACCTAGTCCTGTCTTTGTTTCTGGCTGATTTTTATGCAACATTACCTACCTTTGGTGAGACACCTTTTGACTACTGGCTCCGGCTAAACAGAGCAACGGAGCTGACAGAGGACTGTCTCAAACGACAGAATAAGTCCTTCGCATATCTCACAAAAGAATTGACTGCAATGTTCATTTGTCATTGCCCAGACTCAGAATTGTCTCTAATTTTCAAATGCAAGCCGTTGCAGCAGTGGACACCTGCTGATGTACATGAAAAGTTGCTGGAGCATAGCAAAGATCAGAAGTATGGCCCTCAGCTGAGTGTATCCAATGCTTTAAGTTTTCAGCTACAGGAGATGAGTCCTCATGTACCACAGGTGACATGCAGCAAGAAAGGTACCACACCATTGCCAACCTCTACCTCAGTACCATCTATGGGACTTAATGCACCAGTGCCTGTTGATTGTCTTGAACATATGATAGCCCTGTTGGAGAAAGTTCTGGAGGGTCAGCCTCGACAAGCAAAGCCACCCGCTGAAGATGGTGTCCAAGCTCATCGAAACCGAACACAAAAAATTACACCCTGTGCAATTTGTGGTGACATTGGACACTCTACCTATTACCACTGTAGAGCCAATCAGCTGTGCTTCATTTGCTATGCTACAGATCACACTCAGGCTCAGTGCTCCAAGGCCGGATCTAACAAAGCGAGGGGGCCGGAATCAGCTGCTCAGCAGCTGGGAAACTAGCTGGCCTACATGTGGAGGGGGCAAGTGTTAGGCCTGAAATAGCACCCCAAGAGACTGATTTTGATGAATTGGAGTCTGTGTACCAAGCTGTCTGTAAAGAACGACAGCTTGGCCATCAACCAGTACTTCAAAACACCCAAAGACTAAAACAACATGATGAACTCTTCTATGAAAATGTGACCCTTGGTGGCAAAGTGTCTGTTAAAGCAATGCTCGATAGCGGCTCGATGGCCTGCACCCTCAGTGCCGTTCTGTTGCCATACCTTTTAGATCATGCAGTGTTGCATACCCCGACCTTGCAACACACTGATGTTGTACTTATTTGTTGTGTTGGTTCAAGGACAATTCCATCCGGTGTGTGTGACATTACTGTGGAAATGTATAGCTGCAGAGTTGTCGTGCCTATGCTGGTGGTCGCAGGACAAAGTGAGGACCTCATCATAGGCAGCAATCTTATGAGTCAATTCGTCAATTGTCTGAAGACAAAGGATGATTTGGGGGTGGAGTGCGACAAGATCTTAAATGCAGAAGACCTGTCTGAGCATAATGTGATAAGTTTGATGTCAGAGGTGGTGGTTCCAGAGAGTGTCAGTGATAAGATTGGAACTATCAAGCTAAATAGAGCCATAACCTTGGAACCAGTGACTGAATACCTGGTCTGGGGCAGGTTGCAGCTAAGAGATAATGAGGGAGTGGGCAGTGATGTAATTATAGAATCCACAACAACAAGGTCAAAGTCAATGTCAGTTATGGTTGAGAGAACTGTGGCGCCTTTTAAAAAAGATGGGTGGCTTCATGTAAAAGTGTTAAACCCCTTTGACAAGCCAATGACTTTAAAACGAAACATGAAGCTGGCCGACGTGTTTATCTGTGCAACGGTGGAGAGCTTCAACCCCACTAATTCCTGCCTGCAACAGAATAACCAACTGCCACTTACTGACTCAGCACAGTGCAACGATGAGCAAAGTTTAGTCACTGATGTTTCTACCTTGCCTGATCATCCATCTTCAGAGCGAGCAACAGGTGACAGTAGCTCTTTACATGCAAGGCTGTAAAATCTGGGGCTGTCTGACATTAATATTGACTCATGTGAAGTATCCCAAGCTAGCACAGAGAAACTAGTTGACCTCATAGTCCAGTTTGAGTCAATTTTCTCAAGAGACAGACTAGATTGCGGCAAAGCTACAGGCTATCTCCATCGGATTCGAGTAGTAGATGACAAGCCATTCCTGTTGCCATGCCGACGTGTGCCACCAACTCACTATGATAAATTAAGGCAAGCTCTGAATGAAATTGAGGAACGGGAAATAATCCGAAAGTCTTGCAGTGAATTTGCATCGCCTTTGGTCTTGGTCTGGAAGAATTCTGGAGATTTAAGAATATGTAATGACTTCCGTTGGCTTAACGCTAGAACTGTCAAAGATACCCATCCTCTTCCGTATCCACCCGATGCATTGGTTGCTTTAGGATGAAATGGATTTTTCTGAGGTGCATGACCAGGTCCGCAAGTATACAGCATTCACATCACCGTTAGGGTTATACGAATACAATCGTATGCCGCAAGGACTGTGCAACAGTCCAGCAACCTTTATGAGGATGATGCTGGGTATTTTTGGAGATCAGAACATCCTCAGTGTGCTGTTACCTTGATGACGTCCTGGTGTTTGCCCCCACTGAAGAAGTGGCACTACAGCATTTGCATATGGTGTTCCAGAGATTACAGGCTCACAATCTCAAGTTGGCTCCAAGGAAGTGTCATTTCTTAAGGTAGTCTGTGAAATTCCTGGGTCACATTGTTAATGCTGATGGAATAAGGTCA
The DNA here is from genome assembly GCA_038048925.1 of Garcialebias charrua. Lineage (NCBI taxonomy): Eukaryota > Metazoa > Chordata > Actinopteri > Cyprinodontiformes > Rivulidae > Garcialebias > Garcialebias charrua. Next base: position 12,001 of record JBBPBX010016335.1, read on the forward strand.
GATCCTGACAAAATAGCATCCATTACATCTCTTAAGGAAGCAGAACTCATGGAACATGGTTCTAAGGTCCTATCCCAACAGAGAGTTCGCTCGTTCCTAGGGCTGGTCATGTATTACCAACAATTTATTGAGAACTGTTCATCCATTGCAAAACCTTTGTTCCGACTGACATCTGGGGAGAAAGGTCCATGTGGTCCAGGGAGAAAGTGCAGGCAGGTGCATACACAACTGTGTGAGGAGGATGGATGGATGACTGCAGTACGGCGTTCCTCAAGTTGAAGCAGGCTATGTTGGATCGAGTGCTCCTGGCCCATCCAAACTTTGAGGAGACCTTTCTTCTATCTGTTGATGCCTCCAGCAGTGGCCCTGGTGCTATGTTGTCACAAGTTCAGGCTAGGGCATCGACATCAAGGCCAGTCGCTTTTGCCAGTAAGACACTCAGTCAGGCACAGTCCAAATATCCAACACATAGGTTGGAGTTCTTTGCCTTGAAGTGGGCAATGTGCGATAAGTTTCATCATTGGCTGAGGAGTCATCAGTTTACAGTATGGACCGATAATAACCCTCTGACTTACATACTGTCTAAGCCAAGACTAGATGCATGTGAGCAAAGGTGGATTGCAAAACTGGCACCTTTTCAGTTTGATATAAAATACATCCCTGGTCCTAAAAATGTAGTTGCTGATGCACTAAGCAGGGTACCCTTTGTGCAACCCACTGCCTTCCATTGTCTAATAAGAGTACTATACACTGATCTGCTAGCTAAGGCAGAGGCAGTTGCCACAGGTGGGGTATAGGAGGCCTTCAGATGGACAGTTCACTCATCTTAGGAGATCCCAGGTGACAACCAGCCTATTGTTTCTCAGTGCACAGTTGTTGTGCAGGCAGGTGGGCTGACATCTTCTGAGGTGGGAGCTGTCTTCCAGGTTCATACAGAACATGAGTCCAAGGTATGGCCACATGCTCTCCTTCTGCCTCAGTTTTCTCAGACTTTGCTCACACCGAGCCAAACTGACTCTGAAATTTTGTCACATGACGAGTTAGTGAGGCAGCAACGGCGGGATGATGCATTGAGTAGGGCAATCTTTTATGTAAAAAGGAGGCGGAGACCGTCAAAGAGAGAATGTGCCAAAGAAACTATTGAGACAAATAGACTTCTGAAGGCATGGAACAAGTTGAATGTAAAAAATGGTGTGCTGTATCGAGTTTCCAAGAATCCTGTAACAAAGACAAAAAGCTACCTGTATGTTGTCCCACCTCCTCTGCATCCTGCTGTACTGAGAGGAGTCCATGATGAAGCAGGCCACCAAGGCCAACAACGAACTCTTTATCTGGCCAGGCAAAGATTTCATTGGTTTGGCATGGCTAAACATGTGGCAGAGTATGTGAGGTGCTGCAAGCGATGCGTTATTAGCAAGTCACCTGAACCAGAGGCTAGAGTACCTTTAGAGAACATCAAGACATCAGAGCCCTTGGAACTGGTTTGCATAGACTTTTGGTCAGCTGAAGACTCTGCAAACAAATCTGTGGATGTGCTTGTGGTCACAGACCATTTTACAAAGATGGAACATGCTTTTTTATGCCTCAACCAGTCTGCCAAGGCTGTGGCACACCAACTGTGGCATAACTATTTCTGTGTCTACGGCTTTCCAACACGCTTACATTCTGACCAGGGGGTAAATTTTGAGAGTGCACTCATTACGGAACTATTGAGTGTTGCCGGTGTACAGAAGTCTCACACGACTCCATATCACACAATGGGTAATGGTTCTTGTGAAAGGATGAACCGCACCTTGGGTAATATGATTTGTGCCTTACCTCCGAAGGCTAAGCAAAGATTGCCTGATACATTGAAAGCTCTCACCTTTGCATATAACTGCACTGTTCACGAGACAACTGGCTTTGCTCTATTTCTGTTGATGTTTGGCAGGGTGCCAAGACTTCTGATTGATATAATCTTTGGCTCTGTCATTGACCATCACAAAGTCACAGATTATGGCCGCTATGTTCAGACACTAAGGAAAGACCTCAAGGAGGCAATGGGCATTGCATAAAGAACGGCAAGCAAACAATTGCAGCGCCACACGGATCTCTACAACCGGAAGGTCCGGGGATCCCCAGTGGAGATTAGAGACCATGTTCTGTTAACCAACAAAACGGGACGTGGCAAGAGAAAACTCGCAGATCGCTGGGATAATGTTGTCTATATAGTTTTGGACAAGAATGACACAAGTCACACTTTCAAGCTGCAGAATGTTTCCACGGGCCAGGTGAAGATTGTGCATCGCAACCTATTAATGCCAGTGAACTTCCTCCCTCTCGGGGATGCCTTACTGCAGGAAGAAGTGGATGTGTCTTCTGACTCTGGACCACTGATGGTGGATGGCCATGGGGAGACTGTGTGTGAAATGTCTGTGACATCTGTTGAGTACAGGACAAGAGCGTGGGTTTCTGACTTGCCATCTGAAGCATCCAGTGAGTTGTTGGTGTCTGAGGATATTGAACCAGAAGGCACTGTTGTGGACCATCGACTGGTCTCTAGCTGTGCTCCCTATCTTGACACTGATGTACAAAAGAACTCGACCAGTAATGAGCTTCAATTCGACCTGGCCATGTCCACAGATCCAGCTACATGCTCTTCTGCTTTAAATTTGGAGGCAGCGAACACTACCAAACACTGTTTGCCTCTGGTTAAGGTTCAGGTTCTATCTGAAAATGTTGTGCCCTCTGGAGACCGTACTGTTGTTGACAGGGCGGTGGGGAACCACAATAGATCAAGGGTGGGAAGGTTACTTAAGCCTGTTTCTAGACTGATTGAGATGATGCACCAGAAAACAGAAAAGGGTTGAGTTTTGTTGGAGTGACGAAAGAGTTTGTTTTATTGTACTGTACTTGTAATAGAAATTGATGTTTCAGAACAAACAAGGTGATTTTTTTTTTATTTGTCAGCACTAGGATGGCGTATGGTTATAATAAGTTAAAATATGTAATGGGCTTTTTTTATGCTTCTCGCATGTGTGATGAACGAGTCTGGCTAACTCCTTCTTATACTGATTCCTTGGGAATAGTCATCTGACTGGATTTTCTTTGTAACTGTACTGCCTGGAAATTGCTGCGCAGATTTATCACATCTCAGTGGCTGTAGAGATGCCATTGGAAATTCTCTGGAATGTTCAATTTTTTTTCTCTCCTGGTTAGTTCTCTGCCGTGTATATATAATATATATATTTTTTTAGGGTGTGTTGTTTTTTTGTTTTTGAGATTTGTTTACTTGGGGGTGCAAGTGGAATTCAGCAGGGGGGAATGTAACAGTGTTTAGATTGTAGAATTCCACTTGTTTCATATGTATCAGTGCAATGGGAAATAGCGCCCCTCCTCTCTGTGTGGCTGGTTATATGCTGCTGGCTCCGGTACTCAGTGCCAGTCTGTGAAAGCTGCACAAGAGGTGAGTTGCACTCTTCAGCACACAGCATAGAAAAGGGTTAGCAACAGCTAAAACATAATTCTTATCAACTCAGATAAATTGTGTGCAATGAATATTTATTAGATATGTGCCTGGCACCAATTCTTGTACTTTTAAGTTTGTTAATATTAGACAACACTTCATGTGCTGAGTAAAAGAACAAGCTAACACAATGCTCTGTTGTAGTGTACTGAATAAAGCTGAACTGCACTGATTCAAACCCTGATGTGTTCTCATTCAGGTACTTCATTTATTATTGAATTTTCATTGTATGATCTCTAAAATATGATTTGTTTACTGTAATGTGCCAGTCTGTGAAAGCTGCACAAAAGTGTGCTGAATGAAGCTGAACTACACTGATTCAAACCCTGATGTGTTCTCATTCAGGAAATAAACTGACTGATCATGCAGAAGCCCCTTGTCTTCCTTAAAAACTACACAACGCAGAGTCGAGGGGTTACTTGAGCTGGCTTGGTACAGTGGAGTGAAGCAGAACCCAGTTACACGAGGCGGGGGTCCGAGTGGTGCAGCTTTGTTGCATTCTTGACAAAGTACTTCATCTTTTGGGAAAGTGAAAAGGCTCACTTGTTTACTGATGATATTAGAACACCAAAATGCGACACAACAAAACTATATTTTTCAATTAAAAATAACGCGATCTGCTGGCGAGTAGCTGACACACGCGCACTGACAAGCCCAGGGCTCTGCCCCACACTACGTCACAGATGGTGCATTTGCGTGTAATCGGATTTCCCATGAATAAACACGGCACGAAGTTTAAAATCAATTTAAAATCAAAATTAAATATATTTATAAGTTTGTTTGCAAAAACGAACATAGTTGAATGATACAAGATATTTATGTTGAGCCATTTTATGAAAAGTTAAAAAATCATGTCAGTGGGGCTTTAAGCTCATTCTTCCAGTTCATCTTCAGTCTGGCATTGTGCTTCAAATGTTTTCCCATATTTCCTCAAATTCTTTATTTAGCCTTGTTTGGCTGCCACACTATCTATTAGTATTGTAATATTTTGTGAGTATACAATCCTTAGTTTTTTGGGTGTCTTGAGGCATTCTGCATTTTTGGGTGCTGTCTTCTAAAGAAAAATTGGTAACAAAAGAGCATTGTCGGATGTGTTATTGGAAAAGATGGACATTCTGATTGGTCACTGAATGGACCAATAATGCAAATATTGGAAGCCTCTTTAACACTTTTTTTTTCAAATGAGTCTATGTAAGGGTAGCATGGTGGCACAACTGGTAGAGCTTCTGCCTCTCAGCGAAAAGGTTGCCCAGGTTCAAATCCCAGTCTGTGAGCCTTTCTGGGTGGAGTTGGCATGTTCTCTCTGTGCTGAGTGGGTTTTCTCCAGGTACTCCAGTTTCTTCCCACAGACCAGCATGCCTATTAGGCTGATTGGTAACTCTAAATTGTCCCTATGTGTGAGTGAGAGAGTGAATGGTTGTTTGTCTCATTTGTCTCTATGTGTCCCTGTGATGGACTGGAGACCTGTCAAGGTGTACCCCACCTCTTGCACAGTGATGGCTGGACATGGGCACCAGTGTCCCCCGTGACCCATAAACGGAAGAAGCGGGTAAAGATAATGGATGGATGGACTATGAAAAATTTTGAGTCACAACTGTTTTAGGTCCTTTAAGTTATAGAAATATCACAGTGAAGCCTGGTTTAATTTTTTCCCAGATGATGAACCTGTCCCTTTGTGTTACCAGTCCAGTCGTAGGCATTTTATCAGATGTGCTCGCAGTAATCAGTGATGTAATGATTGTCATTAGTCACTTTGACAGTGTTATCATAGCTTGAAAAGGACATCATTATAGCTCTGTCTTGTAGTGGAAATTAGAGAAGTCCATCAAACACAAGCTAATTGCTTTTTAACTTTTTTTTATATAATAAAGATCCAAAAGGAGGGGAGTTTGGATAGTCTTCAAAAAATGTTTAGATACATGAAAAAGTCAAAATAGCCATCCGCATGAGTTTAATGTTGCACATTTCCCCAACAGCACTGTGAGGCACATCACGTTCACAGAGCAACTTGAAAGAGTCTACTAATGATCAGGCCAAGTAGTTTTATTATTACACTTTAAAAAATAAAACATGCTCAAAATGTATAGTGTTTAAAACAAAATGGACTGTGTTAAAAAACAAAAAAAATAATCGAAATATCCAATGACCTAAATTATGAATCCACACCCTTTCCAAAATAAATATATAAAACTCTGCAATGAGAATTAAAATACAGTAGCAGTGCCTAACAGTGTACAGTTAGGTACAGCACACACTTGCCGAAGTGTTGATTCATGCGCTGAACTGTGATTTAACAAGGCTGCAGTTTGATGAAGAGAACAGGACTGCTGACTTCCTGTTCTTCCTCTACTTCAGTGAAACAAAGAACATTTATATTACCTCATTACTTTTTACATTTTTAAAAGGCATAGCTGAATAATGGTCACACACCATCCACTGTATCCAATGCCAGTTCAACTACAGGACAACTGCTTTAGGCTACAAACTAAAAAGTACAGTATATTAGATAATGAGCATCTAAATGACCCATTGTTGGTATCAGCTTTAGAACCATTGAGGCCTGCAAGATCTGAGATGTTCTGGCCCAGATTAACCAGAGCTTGTTACAGCCATACAGCCAGGTGTGCAGTGGAGAGCGTCCTGTGCTCCAGTATCAACGTGTGGCATGGAGGCTGCACAGTTGCAGAGAGAAAAGCTCTGCAGAGAGTGGTGAAGGCTGCACAGAAGTCTGTGGGAGTCAGTCTCCCCACCATCACAGACATTTACACCTCCAGATGCAGAAAAAGAGCCACCTGCATCATGAAAGACCTCACTCACCCAGCACACTCACTCTTTGCACCACTCCCCTCGGGACGGAGGTTGAGGAGCATCAAATGTAGAACCACTAGACTGAGAAACAGCTTCTACCCTGAGGCTGTCAGACTCATGAATAAATAAATAATAAGAATAAACACTGCAAAATGTCACATCATACTGATACTGTACTGATCTGTTTCTTGTTGCTGCGTTCATCTGTGACCATCTGCTCATGTTCGTGCTGCTGTTTATAATGATGTTTTTCTACTACATTAGGGCTTAGTGTATTACTAGCTGATGTCTCTCTTAGTTAATCCTAGATGTTATTATTGTATTTCTCTTGCATTTGTTGTTGGATGTAACTGGGACCCTGTGTACATAATCTCGTTTTCAACACATGTACTACATGCGGTGCAAATGACAATAAATTCTCTCTGACTCTGACTCTGACTCTCATACAGTAACAGCTTTCTAAAGACAGCCACAAACACACACACATCTATATTTTCAAATAAATGCTACAGCTTTTCATTTTTTTATTTGATACATTGTATTAATTATTGCTGCTGAAGGTGAATTTACAATAGTGTTTATACTCACATCTGTGTGTGTGTGTGTGTGTGTGTGTGTGTGTGTGTGTGTGTGTGTGTGTGCGTGTGTGTGTGTGTGTGTGTGTGTGTGTGTATTTGTTTATGTTACATTGTAAGGCCCATTTTCTCAACTTGTACTATTTTGTGAAGACCAACTGCTCCTTATAGGGTCCAAAGCCCTGGCCCGATAAGAAGAAGTGCCATTGATGGGTTAGTGATTGGGTTTAGGACTAAGGTGTAGGATTAGGTGTGTATGAGTAATGGTTAGGTTTAGAATAAAGGTCAGGGTTAGGCTATAGAAATGTATGAAAAATGAATGGAAGTCAATGCAAAGTCCCTGTAAAGATATAAAGACAAATATATATATACAGTACATGTGTGTGTG
>JBBPBX010016335.1:35892-48275 GCA_038048925.1 Garcialebias charrua
CACACACACACACACACACACACACACAGGTAGTCTTTTGCACAATAACTTGAAATTGCCAGACTGACAGAGTTCTGCCTTAAAATGACTTTTCATTCAGGGGAGTTATATGTTAAGGACCAGTTAGCCTATATTAATCAGTTAGGTGCCTCATGTTGTGCTTTATAACTTGGGCTCTAATCTAATCTAAATTTTGAAGTTTGGAAAAGCACAGTACTGGCAAATGATATATGAATGACAAAAATTGGTTACTGAAAGCCACCATCTTAACAAATCCATCAACGGTTAAGAACAAGTTTTGTCTTTTCACTTTTTTTATATATATATATATGTCACTAAAGCTTTAGGACAATGATGCAAATGTGTTGAAGATTTTATTTGTTTATTTATTTACGTGATTGTATGTGATAATTGATGTATGTTTCTGTAGCCTTGGCAGGCACAAGACAGGCAAAGGAAGTTTGTGTCTGAATGTTTCTGTATCACTTTCCTGTGATCATAATCTGATGTTTAGCCTAACTTACATGTTTGTCCTTCTGTTATAGCAGCATCCGGACCACACACAGACTCTTTTCCTTTAGTTAAAAGAGCGTGACAGGCCTCAGAGTTTTAACATACTCTAACCTTGAACAAACCTACAGTACAGTTTATCTTAACCCTAATTATTCCTTTGTTTTGAACCTGCAACCAAGACATTTCTCTATAGTAGTGTAAACAGATGTTTATCCTCATGACAACCGTAATACTAGCATGTGCGCACGCACACACACCGAGATGTTGTCCCACAGATGGATTTCATTGTGAATTCATTAGCAGATTGGCATGTTGTGTGTTTGAAAGTGTCAGGCTGTGAACAATGCATGAGAGTGTTTCTTTCTGGGTGGTTGTTGGTGTATGGCACAGCACAGAGAGAGCACTGTGGGCCCGACTCCACTGAGCGGAACAAAAGCCAAGTCTTGTGAGGGGCGAGATGGAAGCCCCCAGAGTCATTATCATTAGAAAGCTGGTCATAAATTGAAGTTACAAAGTGAACTACAGTCTAAAAGTTTTTAAAGAAAAAAAGAAAGTAAATATAAAATGGTTAAGAGATCTTGATAGGCTTGAAATAATAAATACTTACCTAATCTACTATGACATGCTTGGTTTTCTCAAACCCTGAGATTTAAATGAGAAAGCAACCATCTACAAACACTGCATTTTAATGTGACAAATGATTAACTAGAGACAATAAAAACACCAAACCAACATGGTGGACAGAATAGCGCACCTGTGAGGTTAAGTTGATGATTAACAAGCCTGTTGAGTTAGTTTAAACAGGGGTTTTGTCTTTTTAAGATGTGGGTTTGTAGTATTGTTTAGGTGTGGTCATTACATTTTTCCGGTTTTATTAATTCAACTCTGTCACATATGTGTTTATTTCCTTCCTCTCTTTGTCCTGCCTCCTTTCACACTGGATGGCAACCCTGTTCCACAACCAAACAGAACGTGGCTGAATCACAACAAATTTGGAAAACTTCCTTCAGTGTGAAGGGTATCATGATGTTGGTCCTAGTACTCATAGTTTTTTACTTTCTATTTTGTGTACCTGAAACACTTTCCTGCACCCTCATCATGCTCCTTACATCCATCCTGGCAAATCTCCCTCAGAAAGCATTAAGATACAGCTGAATATCACATCTGCATTAGGTTGTCTCCATGACCTTATCACAGTCTTACTCATAACCAAGTACATGTATGAAGCTAGTGCACCCATTCCTGTTTCAAAATCTCAGTTACCAAGCACAAACACAAACCCCACACAATGCCACCATGTTCCCTCACTCTTCAACCAGGATCTGCATGTGCTGCCACCACAACAATAAACCACCACAACCTTGTTAGAGGTTTTTTTTAAAGCTGACAACCATTGTAGACCTGTTGTGAATGTATCATGCTCCATCGTGTGTAATTGTTTCATACTGCACTCAGTAAATGCATGAAAACCTTGAAAAGTTCATTTGCATTATGTCTGATGCTTCCCATTAAAGCAGAGTTATGTTTGCTGTGTGTTTGTGTAGCCGGGGCGGGTGTGGTTTAAAATTAAAGTGGAGTTTAAATTATACCATTTTAAATAATAAAATTGGTTAAAATTACTTTCACCCAAAACAGTTACCCTTGAGGCACACGGTGTTGCAGCTGAGGCAGGAGACACTTCACACGAACACCAATGGATTGCACAATTATTTATTTAATTAAAAAATCCTAAATTTAAAATACACAGTTAAAAGGGCAGTTATAGCTCCAGGCAACAATAAAAATCCTAAATTTAAAATACACAGTTAAAATGGCAGTTATAACTCCAGACAACAATAAAAGTGCAATTAAATACAATATTCTAAAAACAAAAGGAAAACCTCATAGGCAAATCGTCCACCGCCTGGGAGATGTTCTGTTAATCAGGCCGCAGCTGTCTAAAGAGTCCTGGAAGAACTACAGCGTCACATGAAACGCCCCTCACGCCAGCACCAGGACGATTAGTCCGGGCTGAATCTCAGTTGGCCTCGATCAGCCACGCAGGACGTACAGCCAGCCCTACGCCGGCCGGAACAGCGGGCATCAAACCAGCGCCAGGACGACAAGACGACAGCCCACGGACCCCCAGGTGAAACGCCAGTCAGGACGACCCGCACCGCAGGTAAACAAACGGTCAAGGACAAACAGCAGCAGCACCGCTGTGAGACGATAGGTCAGCAATATACGTCCACCGCTGTGAGACGATAGATCAGTGATAGAGCGTGCATGTATTTACACCTGGCGTGCCACGCCACAAACGCTACCGTCTGAACCGGAAGAAGAATCATGAGGTCAGCCAATGAGGGAGGGCCCTTTATACAGGCAGCCAGCACCAGACCCAATCACATCTCAGCACCTATGGTGCGTTCAAGGCCTATGGGGCACATTGTCACATCCACCCCCCCAAACTGCATCGACGCCCCGACGATGATCTAATTTAACACCAGGGTCGAAATACAGCGGTCATGGTCTTAGATGAAGGCGTTTGTCTTACTGCTGGCCTTGGGAGATGATGAGGGTTATGATGCTGGCCAGCAGTTGATCGTGTTGATTTACGCACAGACACCTCACTGGAACCAGACTCTGCTGCTGGTACAACTGGTAGTGAGGTAGGTTGATTCAAGGTCACGTCAGAAGGAGCCACGGCAAGTCCTGAAACCCCAGGAACAGCATCAAAAACAACAGCAGCAGGCGGGGCAGGTGGTACCTGCTCCCGAGGACTTGGCCTCAAGAACAAATCATCCTCTAAAAACTCGTCATCTGGACCAGAGCAATGCCCAAAAGATGCTCCGTCATCTGAACCAGAGCCATGCTCAGCAGATGCACCCTCAACAGAAACTGGATTAGGTACATCAGCACCAATCCAGGCCTTTAGCAATGAGCGATGCACCCTTCTTAACCTGGCCGGTTCATGAACTGGTGCCACTGAATACACTACACCACCCTCTCTTGGGACTTGCTTAACTATATGAGTCACTGAACTCCACAAATCTTGAGTTTTCTTACGACCCCTCGTCCCCAAGTTTCGGATCAACACAAGCTGGCCCTCCTGAAGAGGAGTTTCTGTGATGTTCATATCATGATGAGCTTTTCTGCGTTCTGCAGAAGCCCTCAATTTTTGTCTAGCACCCTCAAATGCTATTTGCAAACGAGTCTGATGTTCTTCAACCCACTCATGAATGGTTCCTGCAACAGGTTTTTGAACTCTTCCCAACAGAAAATCTACTGGAAGGAGTGGTTCTTGGCCGAATATTAAGAAAAACGGTGACTCGCCCGTTGATTGGTGAGGAGTGGTGTTATAAGCATAAAGCAACTGGGGCAAGCAAGCACTCCAGTCTCGTTTCCGGGACGGGGGCAAGGTTCTCAACAAATTGTGAAGCGTCCTATTGAAACGTTCACATTGCCCATTACCAGCTGGATGGTAAGGCGTGGTACGAGATTTAGTGATACCATACAGGCTACAAAGCTGTTGGATCAGAGTGCTTTCAAAATTGCGGCCCTGGTCTGAATGGATGCGTGCTGGTACTCCAAATTTTGAAAACCACTCCGTAACCAAGACCTGTGCCACCGTAGAGGCGCGCTGATCTCTAGTTGGGATAGCCAACGTGTATTTGGAAAAAACATCAGTCATCACCAATACACTCTCTAACCCCGAGGAAGTTGGTTCCAACAACGTAAAGTCAATTGCCAAAATGTCATTTGGTTTTGATGCAAGCAAATGACCCATAAAGCCCCGAGCAGGTGGCTGGCTATCCTTGGCAATCTGGCACCGCTCACAGGCCTTGCACCAACCTGCCACCTCTTGTGACATACCCGGCCAATAACAGCGAGATCTCAGCAACGCCAAGGTCCGTTCCACCCCCTGGTGCCCATGCTCCTGATGAACCTGGGTCAAAATGTCCTTAGTCAGGACTTTTGGCAAGAGAAGTTGATACACTTCCCCACCGCCATCTGGGCGAAATATTTGCCGATACATTAAACCATCCAATTCGGCCAAGCGGTCCCATTGGTTGACCAATGCAAGGGCAGATTTTGAAAGCCCTTGCCGCTCCTCACGATTTGGCCGCTCCTTCCTTTGCCAGAAGACAAGGACCTCTTGAAGGACCGGGTCAGCCTGCTGGAGAGCACAGAGATCATCAGGGGAAAGAGAGGGAAAGACAGTTACAGAGGACTGGATGGCTGATGTTTGCTCACTCTGCACAGCTAGCTGCAGTGGCTGAGGCACGGGAGTACCTGAGCCCAACAAAGTCACTTCCAGTGTAGCTGGCCAAGGCCGGCGAGAAAGAGCGTCAGCATTTTGATTAGATTTAGCAGGTCGATACTTCAACTCAAAGTTAAAGGAAGCAAGCTGGGCTGCCCAACGCTGCTCCACTGCTCCAAGCTTAGCCGTATCCAAATGGCTCAGAGGATTATTGTCGGTATAAACAATACACCGATGACCCAAAAGATAATCTCTAAATTTTTCTGTCATGGCCCATTTCAGGCCCAACAGCTCCAATTTCATTGAGCTGTAATTTGACATGTTTCGCTCGCTAGGTCTTAACCCGCGGCTAGCGAAAGCAATGGGTCTTATCCTCCCCTCCTGTTCCTGAGACAAGACTGCTCCCAAACCACAATGGCTTGCATCCACCTCCAAAACAAAAGGGAGGGAGAAATCGGCATAAGCAAGGACCGGGGCAGACGTGAGCTTGGTCTTGATAGCCTCAAAACTCTGTTGGCACTCCTCAGTCCAAGCTCCAGCAATACTCTGGGCACCTTTCTTTTTAGACATTTTACCAGCTAGCTCTGCAGCTCTACGATGCAAGGGGGCAGCCATCTTAGCAAAACCTTCCACAAACCTTCGGTAATAGCTAGCGAATCCTAAAAAGGAACGCAACTCAGTGGCTGTGGTGGGTACAGGCCAATTTGCTACCACCTCAATTTTAGCGGGGTCAGTGGCTACTCCTTGGTCAGAAATTACATGGCCCAGGTAGTGCACCTCCCGCTGGAAAAAATGGCACTTACTGAGCTTAGCTTTAAGGCCCTCCTTTTGAAGCCGTCCCAACACCACATCCAACCTCTCCAGATGCTGCTGTACAGAGGATGAAAACACAACAATGTCATCTAAATACAGCAAAAGAGATTGGCATTGCTGGTCACCAAAAATGCGTTGCATCAAACGCTGAAATGTACCCGGGGCATTGCATAGGCCAAAAGGCATACGATTCCACTCGAAGAGCCCAAACGGTGTACAAAAGGCAGTTTTATGGCGATCTCCTACTGTGACAGGGACCTGATTATAACCACTGGCCAAATCCATCGTGGAAAACCATTGGGCCCCTGTCAAAGCATCAAGAGACTCTTCAATACGCGGGAGTGGAAAAGCGTCCTTCCTTGTCTTGATGTTAAGTTGACGATAATCAACACAGAGCCTAAGGCTGCCATCCTTTTTACGAACAAGCACAATTGGTGACGCATAAGGGCTGGAGCTTTCACTGATGACATTTGCTGCCAAAAGCTGGTTTATGTGCTCCTTCACAAGTTCATATTCTGATGGAGGGATTCGACGGTAACGCTGCCGAACGGGAATGTCATCAAGAAGGGGAATGTCATGACTGATCAGGTTGGTGCAACCCAAATCCTGATCATTAGTAGCAAACACGGAAGTGTATTTACCCAACAATGCTCGTACTTGACCCTGTTCCTCTGCAGACAAAGATGTTAAATCAATTTCCTCTACCCTTTCCACGATAGGAGCAGCAACTGTTTGGGAAGATACATTTGCAAGAAATGGAACTTCAGTCACACCTGCTGGAAGACTCACCACCCCAACACTATTTAAAGTTCCCACAGTGGTACGAGGGTAAAGCAACACATCTGTGTTGCCCACATTTGTCACTGGGATATAAGCAGTCCCCCGAACAACTTGAACTAGAGCAGGAGATGCTAACAACCCCACTGGTAAACCAGACTCAGAGGGTTCAAACAAGACAGGGGTGCCTGAGTATTTCTCACAGCATGTGGTAGGCACAATTTTCATTGCACCTCCTGGAATGCGGCAGGCCTTCCTGCCTCGCACCCTCACCTTACCAGGCTGCTCAGGAGTGTGCTGCATTTCAGCTGCATGACATTTCTGTAGAGCATGAACCAGAGGTTTGGGAGATGACACCACAGGGGTAGCATGGAATAAAGCATCACCATGCTGTCCAAACAGCTCTTGATAACACTTATTTATGACGTTCATCCCCAATACACCAGGAACTGAAACTAACCCACCATCAGGAGGATTTTTCACCACCAACACCCCACAATGGGGCACCAACTTGCCACACAGTTCAATAGACACCTCCAAATAGCCGATATAAGGGATAGGGAGACCATTGGCTGCTTTTAGCTGTAGCCAGTGGCAGGCTTTCAACCGCTCTTCTCCCCAGGGCTTGAAGAGTTCAGAAAAGAAACCCTCTGTAATTGCTGGAGACCTGTCCAGGTGTCTCTGTGATGGACTGGACACCTGTCCAGGTGTCCCTGTGATGGACTGGAAACCTGTCAATTCAAACAATAAATGATATTCACCCCAATTTTTTAAAATCATATAAATACTTTATTACTGGTACTTATATAACAAAGCCCCGCTTTTCTGTTTAAGGTGTTGGATGATGTGATCAAATCTCCCTACATGTAATCCGAATCCGCTGACACGTCTCTTTGTTCAACTCTTCTTGCCCATGGAGAACTAAAACAACAGAAACGAAGAGGGAGAACACAACCCTGCTGTTAAAGTGAAAACTAGCTCATTCAAACTATGAGAATAAACATTTTGTGATGCTTCATTTGAGTGTTGTCTTTTTTAAGGCTACAAACTAAAACATGTTTTATGGTGACATGTTTAGGGAAAAAAGTAAACCAGCATCCTTTTGACTTGTTCAGTTTTTATTAAAATTGTTAAAGGTTTGTTTTTGATGAAATCTTATAATCTGCATATGGTGCCAAAATTAATGCTTGTATATTTTTAACTAGTTTTTATTTGTGTATTTTTATCCATCAAGATTTTTCTATTTTGTTGTAAATTTACATTTATTTAAAAAAAAAAAAACAATTTTAGATGCATCTTTATGAATCCGTTTGATTTAAACCGTCCTGTTTGGTCAAAAAAATGCAGCTGAGATGTCTTGACTGGAGACCTGTCCAGGTGTCTCTGTGATGGACTGGAGACCTGTCCAGGTGTCCCTGTGATGGACTGGAGACCTGTCCAGGTGTCCCTGTGATGGACTGGAGACCTGTCCAGGTGTCTCTGTGATGGACTGGAGACCTGTCCAGGTGTCCCTGTGATGGACTGGAGACCTGTCCAGGTGTCCCTGTGATGGACTGGAGACCTGTCCAGGTGTCCCTGTGATGGACTGGAGACCTGTCCAGGTGTCCCTGTGATGGACTGGAGACCTGTCCAGGTGTCCCTGTGATGGACTGGAGACCTGGAAACCTGAAAACACAAACTGATATTTTTATTAAAACAGCTATGGAAATTTATGTTTTTTGACGGTATTTGATATAAATTTATTTTTAAATTTAATGATTGACATATAAACATTTTATTTTTATTTTTAGTGAACATTTAGTGCATGTAAACATGCAAATTTCAACTGGAAATATGAATGATGTTTTTCAGAACGTATGTTAGAATAAACATTAAAATATTTAACAGATATTTTAAAAGGGACTAATTTTTTAAACTATAAATTAATGTTGAATAATTATTAGAAACATTAACTAATATATTACCATTTCAGTGCTGTGGAAACGATTTAGATGTTGTAGAATTCCTTCTGCCTCTCAACTTGCAGCTCCTGTAACTCATCACACAGCTGCTCACTTCCTGAAGTGAAAAGTCTACAAAAAACAGCAGCAGCAGAAAAAAAATTATAACCTGCTGTTTACTCGAAATAACTTTGGCTTCTCTAAAGACAAACCGCTAAAATCTAAAGTTTTAAATGGCTAAATTGGACGGATCGCGTTTGTATCTTCCTCCATTGTATTCAATGTGCGCGTTGGAGCAGAGTCTAGATGTGACGTCATAATCACGCAACGGGAAAATCCGGATTTACCATGTAAAAAAAACGGTGCTAATTTTAAACTATTTTTGAGAGGAATTTTCATTCATTTAAAATTGTTTTAGCAAAAACGATCTGAGGTCAATCTTAATATATATATATGTTGTGCCATTTTATGGAAAGTTCAAAGATGATGTCAGGGGAGCTTTAAATCCTATGTAAGAATTAATGAGGAGGTCAATATTAATACTGACCTCTTTATCCTTAATTAATCTACTTATTCAGATTGAATAGTAAATGTTCACGGATTCTGTTCTTTTTCAGTTTACCCAATATTTCTGTGATCTTTATGATGGATAAATACACAAAGCCATTAAGTGACAAAGACGTTAACTTAGTTTGATATGTCAAAGAGACACTATCATTTATTTAACAATAAATCAACTAAATTAACACCATTACACTTGATTGACATGATTTCACTTTCTTTCAATTCAAATACGTCAGCACACTTAAATTTAACACAACAGACATAAATATTAGATGTTAAGCATATTTAGTCTGTGGGCTCTTTAACTTAAAAAATATAGTTTCCAGCTTAGGTTGAGAGGGAAAAGAAATAGGAAAGATTTATGGAGGAAGAAAAGTTAAGAGTTTTAGGGAGTTATCTTGATGTGTTTAACCAGAAACATGGCAGTTCTCCGGCCGATTAAAGCTACACGTTGGTACCCTTGGCAAAGCATTTGACGACTTGTTACCTCGTGAAGATGGTCAGTCTCCCTCGGTCCAGTTTGGTCAGTTCGTTTACCATTCTCAGCGTCTCCAGACGTGCGCCTTGACTCGAACCGAAGTAACGGCAGCTCCTGGTGCTGTTGTTCAAGATAAGACGTTCCTTAAAGGAATGTCAATAAAAGAGAGCTTTTCAGCTGTTGAAGATGGCTTATAACTTGGCATGTTATAAGTCTTTAACTGAATGACGTGTCCTTAGCGTGTGACTAGACGATCATCAGTTCTTTGGAGAAGACCATGGTTTGAGGCTTACTCCAGCAGACTTCTAGAGAAAGTAAGATGTGAAGGTTTTAACTGAGACGTGACCCAGAAAATGTGTTCTTTCTGATTGGCCGAATGGCATCATAAGTTGATGTGAGGATGACATCAACATGTTGAAAGGGGGTCAAAAGATTAGTTTGTCAGAAAGATAAAGTGTTAGTTTCAGATGTCAGCATTTTATCATAAAACTGATTCCTTTGCTTTAACACTTTAACAAAATACTGTTGGTTTGATTAAAACAACGTCATTAAGCATCACATATGGGACCTATTAATGATAATAGCTTGATTATTAAATAGGACAAAAACAAAAGTCTTTGGGTGTCTAGATTGTCCTGAGCTCAAGCTAAAATGAATGAGATAAAGTGTTCCTTTTATCTTCACATGCAAGTTCGAGAGGAGAGGAGAAATCCTCCATGTACAACATTTTGAATTAAGCAGAGTATTTGATTTATCTGACATTAAAATGTACTGATGCTCTTACAAATAAAATTATTCTTTTGATCACATCAGCCTAAAATCAAAGATAGAAATAGTCTCTTATTGGTGACTATGTTATCAGATTATAGCTAAATGAATAATTTTGTAGTAAATGTCTTGCTTTACTGAGAGGTCAGTAAAGGTCATCACTGGACAGTTCAAAAACCTTAATTTGACCCTGGGTAGGTCCACTACATCTCCCCCCTTTTGGAAGCCATCGCCAGTCCTTGGGGATGGGGTCCAACACGAAAGGAAACCTTGAACTGTCTTTGATCTTGAAGTAATCCAGCAAGTGGAAAAAAAAAAAATCAAAAATTATAATCCCATAAAGTTTTTGGAAATTCCATACTGTTCGTAGGTAATCCCATTGCGAAAAGCTTTTAATCCTTTGGAAAACAAAGTCTGTTAACTCTTGGAAAACAAAGTCTGTGATCCCTTGGAAAGCAAAGTCTTATAATCCACAGCGGTAATTCCACAGCAGTAAATCCCCAACGATTAGTTTTGTTGAATGATCAGCAACAATTGTTTTCATAATCAGCATGTAGAGGGGATCCCTCGATTGACGCAGAGGAGGCGACCCTTGGATGAAGGTTGAAGACCAAGCGTTGGAGCTGCAGGTCCCCACATCGAAGGTTGTTGGCTGGTTGGTTTCCAGTCAGTGCCACTCTGGTTCTATGTGTCATGCAATTATGTGGTTTTTAAGGTGGGCTTATGATTGGGATTTTACATTAAGCCTTACCTATATGCACCTGGTATGTAAGCTATCATGGTTTAGATCAGCTACAATTACCAATTAAGGGGTGGATCAAATCTATAAATTAGGTATAGGGATCTGTACCTATAGAATTTTGGAGGGCTTCTGTAACGAAGGCCTCTAATTCCAAACTATTCCTCCATTCATTACTTAGTTTAGGTTAAACTAACATAAAATGAAATATAGTTTGATCTAAATGTCTGTTGTCTTTTAGACGAACGACGTAGGATTTGGTATTCCTAATAAATTTTGAAGTCTATGGCGAGACTCATCAAAATGAATAGACAATCTAGAATAGAAACGATCGAATCGGTTCAATTTAGAAATTGTGAGGTCAATATAGTTTATGGTACCTTGAGTAGCTTTAAACTACATTGACTCTTCGACGATTGAGATTTAACAAAACGAACTGCATGTTGGCATAGTTAAATCCATATCATTCATTAACCAATGTTAATACAAAACCTTTTTGGCTGGGAGTGTTCAGAACCAAACAATATCTCAACTAATGACAACAGTAATGACTAAACAACAAGGAAACAACGTTTCACTGCTTCGACACACTCTTGTCGTCAGATTCCAAAGTGCAACACACAAGAAAACAGGTCTCAACTTTATGACCGAGGTCAAATTAAATCTCGTGGATTTAAACGGTTGTTAAGGTTAGTTTTTTGTTGTGGGTTTTAGGCTTAGCGTTTCTAAGTTCAAATTGGACAATGCGACTTATAGGGTGGGAAATATGGTAGTTTAAACCTGATTAGTTTATTTACTAACTTGTGTTTGGACGACCTTATTATCCCATGAAGTCGGTGTGTTTGTGAGATCTTTGTCTTTTGTGGAGTCATTGAACGCCTTGTAAGGTTTGATCTGATTTCGATGTACCCATTTAGCAATTGGCTCTTTGCGGCCTTTGCTGATTTTGATTTCGTAGACGACTGAGGACACTTTGTCTGTTATCAGATGAGGTCCAGTCCACCTGGGCATTAGTTTGCGGGCGAGAGTTCCGGTCTCGGACCCTCCTTTCCCGGTTGCTGGAGCGAACGTATAGTACCAGACTCTGTCTCCCACTTGGAGTTCATTGTGAGAGGCCTTCTGGTCGTAGTACGCCTTACGTCCTTCAGCGGATTTTTCCAGGTTTTTCTGGGCGAAAGCAAAAGTGTTTCTGAGGTGTACATTCAAATCTTTCATGTATTGTTGTGTAGTGTAGGCTGTCGCCATGGCGGCGTCGCCTGGTTGGTACAACAGGTGTAGAGGGAGAGTCATTTGTCGACCGGTCATCATCTCGAAGGGAGAGATGCCAGTTGATGTGTGTGGAGTGGCTCTTATGGCCATGAGGACCAGAGGGAGTTTCACGTCCCAGTCCTTGTGGTTTGCAGCCACGTATTTC
Source organism: Garcialebias charrua (assembly GCA_038048925.1). Classification (NCBI taxonomy): domain Eukaryota; kingdom Metazoa; phylum Chordata; class Actinopteri; order Cyprinodontiformes; family Rivulidae; genus Garcialebias; species Garcialebias charrua. Next base: position 48,139 of record JBBPBX010016335.1, read on the forward strand.
TTCAAAATACTCACCACAGTTCTGTTTGCTCTCTCTACTTGGCCTGAAGCCTGTGGGTGGTAGCCGACATGAAAGTTGGCCTTGACGCCTAGCGTCTTCCACAGTTCTTTCATCACTTCACCTGTGAAGTGTGTACC